>BDIU01000009.1:0-275000 GCA_002118135.1 Trebouxia sp. TZW2008 | reverse complement strand
GATTGTTTTCTTTGTGGCTTCAAGAGGACATCATCAGGTGCAATTTCTGTTTGCACGCAGCAAAGGGGTGTACCGGCAACCTCTGTTGTTCAGTCACAAAGTTTGTTGTGTTAGTAGTCATATCTTATGTATGCATGCAGAGATATTTTGGATTGCTACCTGCTCCACCCTGTAGGCAGCCAATCAGCATGCAAACTCAATGCTTCTGCAGGTGAAGAATTGCCATGAAATTGTACACTGCTGTGGTTTTGTCACCAACAGTCACGTCTCGTATGCTTGTATGTTGTGCCACATGGCATAGCATCCTCTCGACAGTGTAATTTTGACAGCATATTTTGAAGGCATGGTTTTTACCATGCTTGAACATTGTGGTTATGCAGGATGTGGGTGGCATAACTCCTGGCAGTATGCCTCCCATGAGTCATAGCCTTGCTGAGGAGGGAGCCGCAATCCTCTCCTTCAAACTGGTCAAGGGCGGCAAATTCCAGGTCAGCATTGAGTTTTGCAAAATCTGCCTTCAACTTCATGAACAGCCCGTCCAACACACTACTACATTGCAAGTTGCTAGAAATAGGACTCGATAGCTCAGCATGAGAGTGTGCAGCATGCTTGCCTGCATCTAGCCTTTCTTGAGCCCCAGATCCACTGCTCTCAGACTACAGTTCTGCCAAATGGGGCAGATACAAAACAGCTCTTTTGTATTGTGACAACGCTGAGTATGCTTTCCACAGGAGGAGGGCATATCAAAGCTGCTTATGGCCCCTGCAGACCTGGACAACAGTACTCCTGTGACACTTGTCATCCTGTCAATGTTTGCTCATATCAACCTCTTACATCACAGCAGCGCAGTCACATGCTACTTGCAGCCACAGGCATGAAAGTGATACTGTATAGCCTTTTGCAAAAATAAAGTGTGACTTACGTGTCTTGTAGGAGGAGGGCATCACAAAGCTGCTTATGGCCCCTGGAGACTTGAAAAACGAGATTCCCGGCATTAGCGGCACCCGAGCTTTGGGCGACAACCTGAGTGATATGAAGGCTCAAGTTGCATCCAACTTCAAGGGCATTGGCCTTGTGACTGCCCTCATAGAGGAGTACACATTGGAGGTCGTACAAGCCTACATGCATCACATACAGGTATGTAATCCTGCTCACTTGCTGAACAAGCAGTCACAAAATTGCTCAGGATTTTAGCAAAGGCTAAGGTCTGACACAAGTGCAGAGAATTGATAAATTCTCATCGTAAAGATACACACGGCTTGTATTGGTGCTACTCTCCCAGTCAGTTGGCAGCCAATTGCCTCCAGTGTCAGGCTGTGTACTGGCCTAGCAAGTACACACTTAACCTCTGTATTTTCTCCTGTGCTCTTGTGGTGCAGGACAGTGCAGAGCAAGCAGTCAGAGGTCTGCTCAGGACTTTTAATAAAGACCAAGGTGTTTGGACACAATGACCACAGGCTTGCATCAACACTGCTTGACTTTATTTCTGCAATGCTCTGCAGTTTGACACTGAGCAAGCAGTCAGACATCTGCTGAAAGAAGTCAGGAAAGATCCAAAATGTGAAAGATTGCAAAACATAACTGCAACTCTACAATAGCAGTGCGTCACGGCTTCAGGCTGCTATACATTAAATTGTGGCAAATCATAATTTTTAAAAAGCCTGGGTGCTTTGCAGGACCATGCTCAGCAAGCAGTCTGGGACTTGCCAAAAGACTTCAGCAAAGACTAAGGCCTCAAAAAACATGAACAGACATTGCTTGTGTTCATTTTTACTCAAATTGCAGGACATTGCTGAGCAAGCAGTCAGGGATCTGCTAAGGAACTTCAGCAAAGATCAGGTCTCAAAGAATACAAGTTACAAGCATGTACTGACCATGTACTGCCTTGAAGTGACAATGCTGCTGTGCTTCACTTTGCTAGACATCAATTTGTGGCAGGTCCACTGTCCTTTTGGTGCTTTGCAGGACAATGTTGAGCAAGCAGTCAGAGATCTGCTCAGGGATTTCAGCAAAGATTGAGGTCTCAAAGAGGTTGAGACACAAGCGCAGGCTTGAGACCGCATTGCTGCTCTGTGTTGCTTATGTCTCCAGCCATGCATTGCAGTCAAACACCAGCACAAGCTCAAACCCAAACCACAGTTGTGCTTCAGAGTGCCTTGTGGTGCTTTGCAGGACAATGCTGAGCAAGCAGTCAGAGATCTGCTAAGGGACTTCAGCAAAGACCAAGGCCTGAAGGAAGTGGACACTGTCTGGGCTGAAGAGCAGATGGATGACGGCACACCCATCCGCCTGGCTGTGACCATTGACCGCAAAGCAGGCTCAGCACTGCTGGATTTTGAAGGTGCGCTGCACATGCTGTGCTTGGAAAAGCAGTTAGTCATGACATTGTGTGGGCAGAAGAACACATGGATGACAGCACGCTCCACCGTTTGGCTGTCACCATCAACCGCAAAGCCGGCTCAGCACTGCTAGATTTTGAATGTGCGCATGTGCATGTCATGCATGCTGTGCTTGACATTCCGGCTTGCCGTGTCACTGTTTGGGCAGAAGAGCAGATGAATAACAGCACGCACAACCATTTGGCTGTCACCATTGACTGCAAAGCAGGCTCAGCTTTGCTAGACTTTGAAGGGGCGCTGTGCGTGCTGTGCGCACTGTGCTTGAAATGCTGGTTTGGCATATCATTGTCTGGGCAGAAGCGCAAATAAATTACGGCACATTAATCTGCTTGGCTGTCACTACTGGTTGCAAAGCAGGCTCAGCACTTGTAGATTCAAAAGTGCGCTGTGCATGCCGTGCATGCTGTGCATGCTGTGCCCTTTGTGTCATATGTGCTGTGTGCATTACAATCCTGGCATGTCATTGCTGGCTGTCACCATCGGCTATCAAGGAGGCTCAGCACTGCTGGACTTTAAAGGTGCGCTGTGCATGCTGTGCATTTTCATGTTCTGCTGCTGCTGCCCCTGCTGACCCTTCCTCTTCTTCTTGCTGCAGGCACCAGTCCTGAGGTTTTTGGCAACACAAATGCGCTGCCAGCTGTCACCTACTCAGCAACCATCTGTTCCATGAGGTGCATGGTACCCCAAGATATACCCCTACATCAGGGGTGCCTAGCCCCCATGATCGCATGCCTGCTCTTCCTCTTCTTTTTCTGTTGCTGCTATTCCTGCTGACCCTTCCTCTTCTTTCCCTGCAGGCACTGGTCCTGAGGTCTTTGGCAACACAAACGCGCCGCCAGCTGTCACCTACTCAGCAATCATCTACTCCATGAGGTGCATGGTACCTCAAGAGATACCCCTCAATCAGGGATGCCTGGCCCCCCTGACCGTCCGCATACCCCCGCATTGCTTACTAAGCCCCTCTTCGGAGGCCGCTGTGGTTGGAGGGAACGTGTTGACAAGCCAGAGAGTGACTGATGTTGTGCTCAAGTGCTTCAAGGCTGCAGCTGCATCACAGGTATGCTGTGCGTGCTTAATCAGTACTTCTGCAGAAAGCGCAATTCACATGCAGAATCATCACAGACAACATCAGGCTAGCTGCATGTTGCCAAGCATAGAAAGTCATCAGCATGTAAGCTCATGAGGTGCTGGCATGCATCTGAGCTTCTGCATGCTGCTTTCTTGCAAAAAAATGTTGAAAGCTGGTTGCATGCCTTGGAGGTGCTACAGTGTAACATGTCAAGCAATTACAATTGTGGAAAAGGGCTATCAGTGCTTACGCTTGGCAACACAAAACATTTTGTGCTATCAAGTTGATATATGGATGCGTACAAACAGCAGCATGAGAATTTTTCGGACATTGTGCTGCAGGGCTGTATGAACAACTTCACATTTGGTGATGACAATATCACCTACTATGAGACCATTGCTGGGGGGGCAGGGGCCGGCCCGGGGTGGGTGGGTCGCAGTGGCGTGCACACCCACATGACCAACACCAGGATCACAGATCCTGAGATTCTAGAGCGGCGGTATCCAGTGGTGCTACACGATTTCTCCCTTAGGATAGGCTCTGGGGGTGCTGGCAAGTATAGGGGAGGTGACGGAGTCATACGAGAGGTAAGCATATTTGCTTGTGCCACACACACCTAACATTGATGCTGAGGAGTTTTCAGTAATGCTGAGAGTGACATTCTCACTGTCATGGCTTGCATTGTCATGGCTTCAGCCTCAGAAAAGGCTCTAGTTGTCTGGCAAGTACATGGGGGTTGACTGTGTAACGCAAGCGGTAACGGTATTGACTTGTGCTCCATACACCTCACATTGGTGATGGCGAGCAGGATATGAGGTAGTGCTGAAGCAACTGTTTTTGCCTGTGCCTCGTAGCAATCATGCTGTAGACGCAAAGCCTGCTTTTGTTATTACTGATACTGTCGTCATTGTCTCAACTAGCATTGATACTGTTGTAGCTGCCATCCACAACCATTGCAATTGTAATGCTGTACTTGCTAGTGGAATGGTCAGTGAAATTTGCATGGTAATCAGGTCATCAGGATGTTCAGGTGTATAACAGCCTGCAAGCTTGCAGCTTTTGGCAGGACTCGGCCTCCAGTCTGCTGCAAAGCGTGAATGATGCCAAAACAGAGAAGGGCGCTCGGCAGGACAATGTCAAGCAGCACTTGAGACTTGGTGTGCTGAGCAAGTGACAAATGTTGTCTGATGTGGCCTTGCTGAGCGCCCTAGACTCAGGCGGCATTTGTCATGCCTTGCATTAGCCTCTTGAAAGGTCATCAGGAAATCGCTGCACGCTCGTCAATTGTCATTGTGGCTTTTAGACTTCAATGTGTCCTGCTGAAATCTGCAAGCTCCCTTAAATGCAGAGCTTGTGTCTTGCTTTCAGACGGTGTAGAGCAAGACTGTAGGCACTGCAGCATTATTCCAACATGTCATTCATGGCACTATCGGCAATTGACATATGTTGACTAAACATTGTACATGCACCTCTTGTGGGGCACTGAGCATCTGTGGCGCATCTTTCATGCAGCAAAATACTGTGCAATGGTTTTTGTCTGTCATTTGGCTGTGCTGATGCTAGACATTGTAAAGCATGGCACAGCTTTGTACAGGACGACTGAGCAACACAGAGCAAGTTTGGAATGTGAGACTTGCTGCAGCGCTGAGCTGAATGTCAATCGAGTTTCGTTGCTAGCGCTCCAGTATCTATATCTTGATGTTTCTGATGCTGCAGACTGAATACCTCAACGCCTGTACTGATGATGATGCAGATTGAGTACCTCAGACCGCTTACAGCCTCCATACTGTCAGAGCGGCGGTCATTACGGCCGTACGGCTTGCTAGGAGGGCATTCTGCCTTGGCTGGTCTTAACCTGCTGTTGCACCCTGATGGCAGAACAGTCAACATGGGCGGCAAAACCAGCTTGCAAGTGCGAGCTGGTGACAGGATACGTATCTGCACACCAGGTCAGTTGTGCTTTGGAAAACGCGCATATAGTGTGCAACGCCCCACAGTGCTTCAAGCAGGCTTGCATAATGAGAGCAGTGTTCAGACGCTTGTTGTCAATACCATGAGCTTGGAGAAATGCATCGCACTCATCAAGTTGCTGCAGCTGGCTTTTGAGCAGAATCTTCATCTGGCAGCAGGCATGATGTCTTGACACAACTAGCTGAACGGCAGAACGGCTTGTGCTGACTATGCAGACAGTCCTTGCAATCAGTCATCCTTGCCCAATACAACATGGTCACGTCAATACATGCATCTGCTCTTTAAAGGTTGTGGCTGCTGTCTCTTGCCAACAGTGCTCCTTCGTACAGAGGACATACACAAGAGTTGCTGGAACTGCGAAATGGACAAGCCCTGCCTTGATGGGCTGTCCCTCAGCAATGTACTGTGTGACAGGCGGAGGTGGATTTGGTGCCCCTGAGTTGGCAAGGCAGCAGGCTATGCGGAAGGCAACAAAGATGTCTGGAACTTGTTCTATGACCTTGGCGTTCACTTTCTTCTCAATTTTGCAGGCAGAGGTCTGTGCTCCTAAAGTCAAATGTGGCAAGGCAGCAGGTTATGTGCAAGGCAACAAGGGTGTCCAAAGATTGGTGTTGTGGTCTTTGAACTCAATTTCGCGTGATACTGCAGGTGGAGGAGGATTTGGTGCGCCTGAAGATGGCAAGGCAGCAGACTATGTGGAGGGTGACAAGGGTGTTGACAAGGCTGTTGCAGACAGAGCAGCGAAATGGGTCAAGGAGCACAGCGCATCTGTCAAATCTGGCGGCAGTGTTGCTAGATACACTTCAGAGCAAGAGTCTGCGTGATCATGAAAGTAGCACAGCACTCCCATCAGATCTTGGGGGCAGCGTTGCTTGGTTGCATGAGTGGGAAACGCTCAAAACAAGAGGCACAGTGCGTCTGTCAGATCTGGCGACAGCATGGTCAAATTTACCTCAGAGCAAGAGTCTGCATAACTCAAAACTGTTCACTGAGAAGCAATTATGGTTTGCTGTTGCCTTGAACAGACTAGTGCAGTTGGTTTGACCTGAAAATGGTGCTTTCGCTGCTGTATGTGTGCAGGATGTCCACTGGTTTTGTTGCAGGCTATGTGTGCTTTTGGACAACCGTACTGCATTTCATTTACTGATCAGCACGATGCAGCTGCCTCCTGCCTCCTGCAGGAGCAGCAAAGCCTGCTCGATTGACTTTGCCTCACTTCCATGGGACAAACGGTTTGCAGGGCTTGTGTACACCTTGCAAGACTTACAGCTGACTGCATTACATCACTCAATAGGGGTTGTGTTTGTGTTTGTGTCAATCGGTGTACGTCATCGGCACCCCAGGCTTGAAAGGCAATGACTTTGCCATGCTGTTGTGAGCATACTCTGACATTTTATTATTGCTAGTGTTCTGCACAAGCTTTGTCATACAGCAAAGCTGTGTGTCTGATACATGGCAATGGTGGTCAGCATTGCAGGCAACATGCATGCAGTAGAGGTGTGCATGGAAAGTAAAGCTGTCTCTGTGGAAATCACTTGATAACCAATTGCACTGACTTCTGGCCTCTCAGAAGTCCGCAGCTGCCGCTTGCAGGTCAATACAACAATAACATGCAGCACTCTTGCACACCTCGAGCTCGCAATCGAGGCTTGCTAGCGAAAAGCGCTTTTCTAGGCTGGTACTGCCAAGGTGACAAGCCTGAGCAACTCACAGCAGATCATCAAAATGCTAATCGGATCATCACATCACTCTTCTCATCGTCGTGAACAGCTTTCACGCTAGGCGGCTGCATAAGAACGGCTGAGCTGCCAGTCTGACCAGCAGCGGAAATATCTTTGGACAGATGGCAGCATGGATAGCGCTATCCGGTCTCAAAAGGTCCTTTGTCCACTTGAAAACGCGTACCTGCCTGAAAACCGGTACTTCACGCCGCCAGCCAGTTCACAAGTCTCTGACATAAGGCTTTAGCTGAACTTTTCATCGCTGCATTGACGCCTGCATAAGATTGCAGGCAGCAGACCGAACTCGAAGGAAAGCAAGCGAGTGCATCACATGGCCCTTGAGAATGACGTGGCAGCCATTGCAGCCATGCGATGTGCGTCAACGCAAAATGATTGCCAAGGTTTTGGGCAAATCACGTGATCCTTGTGGCGTTGACCCAGTCAACTTGCAAGCCTATAAGGATTGGAAAAATCTGCAGTCCACTCACCAGTCTGCGCCGACGTCTGCTGTTGTTGCTGCTTTCGCCTGGCAAGGTTGGTTGACGCTGCGGTCGTGCCAGCTGGTCGGTCATTGTCAGCAAGAGCTCACAGGGTTTTAGCAGCACCGCAGCTCACCCACCGAGCACGCAAGGCAAAAGTCTCACGCTTCGCTCTGTTCGTTGACTTGTAGCGCTTGTACGGTCTGTCTAGTCTGTCCTCAGCACTGCATTTTGTCCAGCGGATGCTAGCACATACACGCCTGCTTGCTTGTCGTCTGCGTTGACGGTCTCTTTCAAGGCCGCAGTCTCAAAAGCGACTGTGTCGGTGCAGTCGGTGCAATGGCGAGGTCCCTGGCGACATGTGCCGTGCTGCTTCTGGTCTCACTTCTGGCGACTCAAGCTAGGACATCGACGTTTCAAGGTGCGAGGCCTGCATATCTTTGCACTCTTGACTGTCGGCACCTGAGAACTTGCCCTTTTGGTCACCACCTCTGCAACGCTGCTACCGTACGTCCAAGCTATGCATCAGCAGCTGTGCTGGGTGACAGCCGTGTGTTCGACAGCAGCAGCTCTTGTCAATGGTTGCAGCACACATGTCACCGTGTGCGTTCGATCTGTTCCCACTGGGCCACATTGTGCCTCCTATGCCATCTTGCAACTGTACTCTCATGCTGTAAGTCATGTCTGCTGCTGCTGCAGCAGCTACTGCTGCAACGGCCATACTGCGCGCATGACCCTGCATGCCGCATGCGAATGAGGCACTGAACAACGTCAACCAACTCAAAGCGACGCTCTGCTTGCAGATGGTGGCGACCACCTCGTGAAACCAGCAAAAGAAGGGCGCAAGCTGCTCGGCGATCACTACTACTACCACAACTATCACTCGGGTTCTGCCGCATCAGCCGCTGCTGCTGCATCAGGTGGCGACGCCTCTGCTGCTGCGGCAGCTGCGTCCTCAGGTATGACGACATCACTTGCTTGTGACCAGTCCATGTGTGCAAAACTGAGCACAATGCACTGGTCAGCTGTGGAAAGCTGAGCACAATGCATTGGTCAGGCTGCCCATACAGCTGCACATTGCCATGCTGACGAAGCAGCACGTGTCACCTGAACATGCATCGTTTGATTGCTGCTTCAGTTGCCTTTCAACTCAGCTCGTCTGCTTCCATGCAATTGCAACTGCAGCAATTGTTTCCTTGCAGCAAACAAAAGCTGTTGTATCTACAGCTAACCAAGTGCTGCAAGTGATCAGCTGGCATTTGCATGGCTGCAACTTGAGCGTGCAGCTGTTCTGGCAATCAGAGGTGCTGTCAGAAAGTGCAGCTTTGGCTGACTGGCAGATTTTGCTAGTCATGTGGGTCAAGCCTTGACCAACCCATTTTGAGCTGAGAGTCATGTGCCAGAGCTATATCTGTTTGACCAGACGATGACTGAGCTTCTGGGTTTCATGCGTCTGTCCCTTGTGAAGCGTGACTGAGGGTTCTGTTTACTTGCAGGTGGTTTTGATGGGTACTTCTCTTCCTCTGCAGCTGCTGCAGCTGCTGCTGCTTCCGACTCAGGTGTGTCACTGCTGAGTGTTGGAACTCTGAATGCCTATGGACTGTCAAGAGCGATGTCTTGTCACAGCGCTCTCTGCTCTAGTGCCTGACAGTCTGACTGATGCTGCTGGGCATTGCAACTCTTACCTCTGCACTAATCTGCACCGTGAAGAACAGTGCACTACACAGCCCAAGCTGCCCCAATCACTACCCACCCTGATTGCTGCTTGACTGTCTAGAAGAATCTGTTGTCACAGCACACCTTGCCCTGACTTGGCTGCACAACACGCTGCCAAGTTGCAGCGATCTGATTGCAAGTTGAGCCTTGTTGTGCAATCATCACGCATGCCTGGTGCAAAGACAAGGCATCAAAGCAGCATCATGATACCATCCTTGTGTGCTTGTAGATGACTTTGACTATGGCCATGGCGACAACTATGATGACTACCTGGGTGACGGCTACTTCTCTGATTCCGGATCCTCTGCAACCTCCACTGCAGTTTCAGCTGGGCGGAAGCTGCTGGGCCACTACTACTACTATGGCTACCACAACTTCCACGATAGCTCTGCTGCTGCAGCTGCTGCCGCAGCTTCTGGTGGTGGAAGTGCAGCTGCCGCGGCTGCTGCTGCATCTGGTGGTGGCAGTGCTGCTGCAGCTGCTGCTGCAGCTTCTGGAGGTAAGAAGCTTTCTGTCAACTGCTGCAGCATCTGTATGCAAGTTGCACAGTCACATCTGCTCCCAAGCGATACAAATTACACAGCACCCAAACGATACAAGTCACACAGCACCCAAGCAATACAAGTCAACACAGCACCCAAGTGATGCAAGTCGCACAGCAGGAATTGTGTGCTTGGTATGGCAATGTGGTGGCCAATTGTCACAGGTGTAAAAGCCGCTCACAGGTTGCTGCTGCAGTACATCACTGCAGCGCCAGTGCAGACATTATGCAATTTGTGAGATGGAGTGGCAGCATTGGTGCATGACAGCAGTTGAGATATATGCATGCCATGCAGTTCTCACAGCATAGTGCGACTGTAAGCTCTGCCTGCAATGTTGAATGCCATCCACAAGCTGTGTTCATTGTTCACTGTTTGCATGCTGCATCCAACGTTGCCATGCACATCTCTCAGAACGCTGCACTGGCAAGCTCTGCCTGCGATGCTGATTGCCATCTGAAAGCTGTAGAGCTCATTGTTTGCATGCACCGTTCCACCATGCCGTGGGCATGTCAAAGAATGCTGCACTTGACTCTTGACGGCAAAGCTGCCCGCCATCTGAAAGCTGTGTGGCTCATTGTTTGCGTTACAGCTTGCTGCTTTTAGAGCCGCAATCCCAGGCTGCTTGTACACACACATGCTCCCCTTACGCGCCTAAGGGCATAGCTTTTCCGTTTCCTTTCCCTGTTTGCAATTTGCATGTTGCGTTCAACAAGAGAGATGCTCATTTTGAACAACTGAGTTTCTGTGCAGGCTTTGATGGCTACTTCAAGGGCAGTGCTGCTTCAGCTGCAGCTTCTGCATCAAGCTCAGGTGACTCACCTTTACTAAGCACAAATCCTGAACATTGTTAGCCTTCACTGACACTCTGCTTGCTTCAGCTGCAGCTTTCAATCAAGCTCATGTGATCTTTGTGCACTCACTTGAGCTTTATCGCATGGTCAGCACCGAATGGCGCTTTGCCTTTCAGCATTCATGGGTCCTTTGCATTTGTACAGTTTTGTCATGAGCACATGTGTGACTGCTTTGAGCACATACTTGTGTTGCACATCATGCAGTGCCTGGTGCAGTAGAGCTTGCAACTTCCCAGGCTGCAGTCTCATTGCCTGATGTTCTGCGTACAACTGTCAACCTTATGACATTGACTACAGCCGCAAAGGCTGTGTCAAAATATGACACAACAGTTATCAAACCACCTCACAAGCAGTTATCAAACCACTTCACAAGCAGCGTGCTGCTGGTATGTATGACGCTGTCCATGTCGATGATTATGATCCTGCATGCGCCCACAGCCAACTTTTTTGAGCTTGCAGCTGAGTTTGACTATGGCTGTTGAAACAACGGTCATAGCTTACTGTTTGCTGTTTGCATATGACTGTGATTGTGGCCTTGAGCACAACCATATCTCACTGTCTGTTGCTTGCAGATGACTTTGACTATGGCCATGGGGACCACTACAACCCTGACTATGGTTACGGCTACTATGGTGATGAACACGGCAACTTCCACCACTCTGGCGTTAGCAGTGCCAGCTCGTCTGCTGCTGCATCAGCAGGCTAAGCATATGGTCATGGACTGTCATTCAGCTACAAGTCTTGCTATGATTTCCAATACCAGACACCCGTTGTCGCTGCTGGCGATAACGTCCAAAACTTGCGGCAGTCTTCAAGACATGGAGGAGGTTTCAGAAGACATGAGCTGGCTTGCACCCTAACAAATCTGGGAAGTTGGTGCATCAGGTTGAGCGTTTAGTTGTGGAAAGTTGTTGATCCATTACCCATGCAATGTTTCACACAAGCTGGTGGACTTGTGGGTCAATGATGCACACCCTTGCATTGTACAAGTTGGAAGGCTCTTGATTTCGCGGGCTGTAAACAACACAACAGGATCTGCAGGCTGCTGCACACAACATGCAAAGAGGTTTTTAGGTTGACTCAATAAGACACAAGCTTGTGGGCAGCTTGTGAAGTCGTCTTGCTGTCATATCCATACTCAAGGTTGCTGAATTGAGCCTAAGTGTGGGTTTCTTGTATATATATGCCCATGTCCTGCTTTGGCTATGAGACTCTGTTGCTGTGCTTTGCTTTTGAGCACAACAATGTTGCCACATGTCACTTTGCGCAGCTTGCGTCTTGCATCTCCAGTGTTTACTCTCTAGATAGTTGTGCAGTTGGTCAGTCAACACGTAAATTGTCCATAATTGTCCATCTTGCCTGTTAGTGGTGCGCTTTATGCTGGATGAAATTGGATTATTTGACAAGGTTCAGCTGAGATTCATGCCCATCTGATGTACTGTGCTTCAGCTGTGTCCATTCCCATCTGTGCATAACATAGCTGTTTTGTTAAAACAGTTCCCGCTGTAAGCTTATATCTGATTACTTGTCTACAACTTGCTCTTGCAATGCATTGGCTGGCTTTCGATGGCGCCTTCAGGTGGCCTACAGCATATACGCCTTTGGTGACAGCTGCACAATGTTGGAGCACAGTGCATCCCCACAATTGCATCTGACAGTCTGGCACCAGACAACTTGGACTAAGCTGTTAGCCTTGGCTCCTGATTTCGTTGCACGTGAGATGAAGCAACAACACAGTCTAAGCTTTCACTCTTAGCCGCCTGTTCAATTGGCATGAGACAGGGCTAAGCAACCAATGCATGTTGGTGCAGACTGCTTCTCACTGGAGTTTTGTCAGAAAAGCTTTGGCTGACTGCAGAAAGCAGCAACTTGCAAGGCTGTTTGATACACAGAGCAGACAGGTTTTTTGGGCAAAGCTGGCTGCAATGCAGCCTTCGTCTGGCATCTTCCTTGCTTCTGCAACAGAGAGGCCCCAGATGACATGGCTTGACCTCAGTGTCCAATCTTGTGCTGTCCAAAGCTGCAGCAAATCTTCAGCAGCACAACCTTGTGACTAACGATTTGTGCCTGTTTAGTCATATGCTGTAAACCTTAAACGGAGGTCAACACGAGCGGCAAGGGATCAAACGCAAGGCAATTGTCTCTGAACTAATGTTGATGTAGACACCGTTGGCGGGAGCAAGCGAGAGTCGCCATTTCGCTCACGGAAGCCATGGCGCCTAGGAAACTGATCATCGATACTGATCCCGGGATAGGTATACAGATGTCTGCTTGCACTCATCGCGAGTCTCATCGTCTTTTGCGCATATGGTAGCTTGGCAAGACGCAGAGCTAGTAGGAGCGCCGCGATCAAACCCCATGCCAGTCTGAACTAGCCTTGTACTGCAGACGACTCAATAGCCATTCTGGCTGCCTTCAATTCTCCGGAAGTTGAAGTCATTGGTATGACAACAATATTCGGCAATGTCCCGACCGCAAAGGCCACACAGAATGCCGTTAGGTTGCGTGAGCTGGCTGGTAAACAGCCGGAGCAGGTGACTTGTACTTCAGCTTTGCACAGCACTGTGGCACTGAAAATGACGTTCAGTGCCCTGCAGCACAGGTGCCAGTTGCTGAGGGAGCGTCCACAACGTTGAACGGGTTTGCAAAGGCCATGTATGCTGACTTTGTGCATGGTCAAGACGGCTTTGGCAACACAAATCAGCCTTCTGTCAAGGTGAAACAGTGCTAGCCTCTGCTATCATCTGCCATCATGAACTTTGCAAACAGCTTGTGTCATGCTGTACCGCTTGTTCTCAAGGCCATGGTGCATCAGAGCTGGTCAATCACAACATCTGCACTGACAGTGCCACATGTCTATACAATCACAATGCATCAGGGCTGATCAATCATCACAAATGTGCTAACAGTGCAACTGCGATAATCTTTGCAGGGCATTGCAGTTGAAACACCAGCAGCCAGATTTATAGCTGAAACAGTTCAGGCTCATCCTGGGCAAGTCTCCATTCTGGCGTTGGGGCCTCTGACAAATATTGCTCTAGCAATGCAGTATGATCCCAAACTTGCATCACAGCTGGTGAGAATCTTGTGGTTTGGCAACTCAGAGGCAATGCCCGTTTCATCAAACTGGGCATATGAACACTATTGCTGTACTGTTGACTGCTGATGCTTTGACTGGCATGCCTCCAACAGACCAAACATGCTCTGCTGCACAAGTACATGCATACTTTGACCAGTTTGGCAAGCTGCATTCAACAAAGCTAGTGCTGCTGTGGACTGCTGATGCTTTGATTGCTATCCCTCTGCTAAATTACACATGAGCATAGTACAAGGTATGTTGATAAGTGCTGTTTGCTGTTGCCATTTCATGACGCCCCCGGCATTTTGATGCAGCAAGCGTTGATCATGCTTGGTGGAGCTTGCGTTGCTGCTGTGGTCTGCTGATGCTGTGACTGTTATGCCTCCATTAGACCAAACATGCTTTGCTGCGTGATCACATGCATATTGGGATGCAGCATCTGCTGTTATCTCAAACCTGGCTGATGCAGCAAGCGCTGATCATGCTGTGTGCAGCGTTTGCTGCTGCTGTGATTGCTATGCCTCTGTCAGGCCACATGCGCTCTGCTGCATGTTCCATTGCGTTGTGGCTGTTGTCAACTTGCATGACGCACCTAGCATGTTGATGCAGCAAGAGTTGATTATACTGGGTGGAGCTTTCTTCTGCAATGGCAATGTCAATCCCTGTGCCGAAGCAAACATCATAGGAGATCCTGATGCAGCAGACTATGTGATGGGTCAGACTCCCAACATACGGCTAGTAGGACTGGATGTCACGCATAAATGTACCATGACTAGACAGCAGATGGACGATTTGAAGGGACAGGGCCAATATGGCAGCTTCCTTCAGCAGATATGCCAATTCTATCTGCAGTATCACAGGTACACAAGCTGTTGCTGTTTTAGTTGGACAGTGGAGTCGAAGCAGACATCAGCAGATTATGCAATGCACAGCTCTTGTGCAGCAGCTAGGCAGAGTTTGCAACACAGTATGCACGGCTATGCAAGAGCTGCTGCATGCTGCTAGCATCCTGCATCTGGACATGTTTTTGCTGTATCAGACTTGCATGCTGGTCGGCTTGCTGCATATGCTTTGCAATGCATGACATTGTCTGCTTAGTTGCTTGCTTGCTCGCTGGCTGTTTGGCTTGCTTGCTTGCTGGCTTTGCTTGCTTGCATCTTTGCTTGCTCCGCCTGATTTTCAATTCATCACAAAGCTGTCGCATTGCAGGGAGGCATATAACATGGAAGCCATGTTTCTGCACGACCCAACAGCATTTGCAGCAGTGATAGCTCCAGAATGCTTCACATGGAAAGAAGGAGCTGTCAGAGTGGTCACTGAGGGTTTGGCTTGCGGCATGACAGTCATGGACCTTGGGAATAAATCTTGGAACAGTCCAAACGGCTGGATGGGCAAACCTGCTATCAAAGTTGCACTGAATGTTGACTCGGCACGTTTGACAGAGCTCATATATGATCGCTTGAAGCTATGACAAAGTGCAGCACAAAATGCATCAGAAGTTGCTGCTGCATACAGATTGTTAGTTGTTGACTCACTCATCAGTCACCTCAAGGTTAGTTTGTCACGTTTGACATGCCCTTTTGTGAATGCATGCCTCAACCATGACTGCCTCTCCTGCTTACAAATGAACGTAAATGCGTCATGCACGCCTTCCAGGTTCACCGCTTATACGGCTGCATGAACTTTTTGTGTCAGGTGCTGTGCTGACAGCAACAGCTTGCTTGCCACAGTTTCAGTTTATAATCACTCACACCAAAAGTGCCAGAAGAATACAACCTTTCACCAACAGCTACTTACACAGCAGAACAGTTCACGAACAGCAAGCCGAGAGTTCTGTATGGTCCCTATCGTTAAATTTACGACACAGCTGCCTCACATACGTTAACTGTCATGAACAGCTGACAGACGACAGAAGTGCAAGCTTCATCAGTTCATGAACAGCAAGCCAGTAGCACTGCGTGGTCCCTGATGCTGCCCTCGCAAATCTGCTCTGCCACTGCCTGGACCCAGTGCATAGTATTTGCTGGCTTGCACATCCTTGCCATCATGCAAAGCAAAGCCTGTGCCTCCCCTCTTGATCTCAATGGCGTCCTTGTCTTTTATTCTATGCCCGTTGTAGTGGCCATCAGGCTTGACACAGGTTTTGTATGTTTCGGACAGCATGACGTCACCTGCAAAGTGCGTTTCCAGTCAGCATTTGAGGCAAGGTTGATGAATATCACAATTCACTGATGGGTGGGGTTTATTCTCGCTTTGCAATGTTGCTTCTAAAGGCATTCAGAGGTTTTCCCACTACAACTCAGGTAACATAGGAGAGTGCATACAGGCAGCTGATCTGCCCCTTTGCCTGTGCAACTGAGGCCAGAAAGCTCCAGTGCATAAGCATCTGTGAAGACAATGATTGCATTGCAAATCATGTAGCAGTTGTCAGACTTTACACATTGAGGCGAATTGACCTGTAGGCCGCAACACGACTATGGCGCTAGCGTTTGTGAAAGTGTCCTTAGTCACAGGGTCCATATACACGCCAGAATCCTCTTCCGGCACCCTGGTGAACCTGACTGGAATCAGGTCCTTCAGTCTGAGCTTCTTCCCGCTGGCAGGACAGTAGGTGCTGTCATCTGGTTTGTCCAAGACTTGTCGAGCTTCCTTGCCCTGGCTGGGCAACCAGAAAGCCTTCATCTCCTGTAACATGCACATCATCTCATTGCGCAACTAATCAGACGCATGCATGTTATTGGGCAATGCTAAACCTGACTGGAACCAGCTCCTTCAGTCTCAGCTTCTTCCCACTGGCAGGACAGTAAGTGCTGTCGTCTGCTTTGTCCAAGACTTGTTGAGCTTCCTTGCCCTGGCTGGGCAACCAGAAAGCTTTCACCTTTAGTAACATACACACCATTTCAGCATACATGTGAGTCCGGGCACATGCTTAATCTTTGGGCAATGGTGAATCTGACTGAAATCAGGTCCTTTAGGCTCAGCTTCTTCCCAGTAGTAGGACAGTAGGTGCTGTCATCTGGTTTGTCCTAAATTGCTTAAGCTGCCTTGCCCATGCTAGGCAACTAAAAAGCTTTCATCTCCTGTTTTGGAAATTCTATGCCACTAGGCATAATGATGGGAGTTTCTGTGAGTCAAGGCAGCCCGGAAGTGCTGCCTGTGCAGCAGCAACCAACAGAAAGTTGACTTATGGGGATTCTACATTATGCATAAAATCAGTATGCATATGGGTTTGGGTGAATGTCTCATCCATTAGCCCTTGAGGGTAGATCTTGAGACAAGCCCTTAAGGTCAATCCCAGAGTTTGGCCTGTAATTTTGCCCATGAGCTTAGCCCTGCAGGCTGGACCTCGTCAGCCCTCAGAACTGGCCCTCAGTTTGCCCTTCAGATTAGCCCTTGAGAGTACACCTTGAGACAAGCCCTTGAGCTTAGACATTGAGGTCGAGCCCAGAGATCAGCCCCAGAGATTAGCCACTGAGATTAGCTCTTGAGATCAGCCCTTGATTTTGCCCTTGATATTAGCCCTGTAGGCTGGGCCTTGTCAGCCCTAAGAAGTAGCCCTCAGAACTAGCCCTTGAGATTAGACCTTACGACGAGCCGCCTCTGAGCTTGGACCTTGAGATGAGCCCAGAGATCAGCCAAAGGTCTTAGCCCTTGAGGTTAGCTTTAAAGGCAAGCCCTGAAGATCAGCCCTTACTTTTGCCCTTGAGTTTAGCCCTCAGACTTAGCCTTTGGCATTACGCTGTGAGGTGAGCCCTGGGTGCGAGCAGCCATCCAATTCAGCCTTTGAGCTCAAGCTGTGAGATGAGCCTTGATATCAGCCTGTTAGACCAGTGAATTAAGAGCAAACTGCTAGCAGTTTGCTCTTAATTCAAGCTCTTCAGGCAAGTCAAGAAGGTTTAGCCCCAGAAGTCAGCCCTTGACCTTAGCCCTTGAGGTTGGCCCATGAGCTTGGCCCCGCAGGTGAGCCCTTCATATTGAATGTTGAGGTCAGCCTCAGGAGTCATCCCTTGAGCATTGCCTTTAAGACTGGCCCTTGAAATAAGTTGCTCCTGCAAATTGCCCTTGAGTATGCCCTTTGTGGCTATCCCTTGAAATCAAGGCTTCAGCTTAGCCCTTAAGGTTGTAGCCTTGAGTCCAGCCCATAAGGGTAGTTCATGAGAGTAGCCCTTAAGGCTAGCTTGCGAGGTCAGCCCTTGACGTCTTGCATCAACCCATGTAAGCCCTCAACAGACAACAGGCAGATGTTAGAAATGCAAAGCATGAAAGTGACAGACCAAGCATTTATCCCTGCCCACAACAGCACCACGTGGCACTACATGATGCCGTTGTGGCAAAATTTGAAAGCCTGGTCTGTCACCTTCACACTTCATTTTCAACGCCTATTGTTGCAACTTGTGGGCACTAGCTTTGTGACACAGTGCAGCTGATGTCACACAGTGTCAAGCTGCAAACATTAAGGAGACCAAGCCCAACAAAGGTCTACAGGTTTGCAATTTTTGTCAAGCTTCACTGTCCCGAGAGCATAAGCCTCATGCTAACATAGAGCTCTGCAACTTGGTGAGCAGCATTCAATGATTTAACTACAAGCAGCAATTACCTTCATTTTGGTTTTGTTCTCTGCAATGTTGACAGCAGAGCTCACAACGCGCTTCTCCTGCATCTGCGCATCTGCTTCTTCAGCAATGGCCTGCTGCAGATTGCTGGCCTGCCTGTCGTTAGCGCCCATGTGATTCTGCCTATCAAATGCCAACAGCTGCGCCTGCTGGTCCACCAAATCACGCTCTGCAACCTGCACCCAACATGCCTTCTGTCTGCTTGTGCTTTCATTGCAACAGTTGTTGCGACACTTTCATTGCAATCCTGTACTGCATCCCTTGACCCACACTCGTGCAAGCATCCAATGGTGTTTGTGGTCCTGGCGGTCAAATGCCAATAGCTGTGCCTGCTGGTCTACCGAAGTCGCGCTCTGCAACCTGCACCCAATATGGCTTCAGTCTGCTTGTGCATCCGATGCAACACTCTATTGGACACTTTCATTGCAATCCTGTACTGCATCCCTTGACCCAGACTCGTGCAAGTTTCCAGTGATTCTTGTGGTTCCGGTGGTCAAATGCCAACAGCTGCACCTGCTGGTCCACCAAGTCACGCTCTGCCATCTGCACCCAATATGCCTTCAGTCTGCTTGTGCTTTCATTGCCACAATTTTTGGGACACTTTCAATGCAATCCTGTACTGCATCTCTTGACCCACACTCGTGCAAGCATCCAATGATGTTTGTGGTCCTGGCGATTAAATGGCAACAGCTGCGCCTGCTGGTCCACCAAGTCACGCTCTGCAACCTGCACCCAATACGCCCTTGAACACACTCCAAACTTGGTCTCACACCAAGTTTCAGTTGGGTTGTCTCGTTGCTTGGTAAGATGCTGTGCATCAGATTCCACAAAGTACCTGATGATGATGTGTGGAACATCAAGTAAATATTCAAATGATTGCCGAAGAGACTGAGAGCGTCAGCATTTGGGCAACCGAGTCGACTCAAAACATCTGGGCAAGTCATGAAGAGCTGTGTTATGCAATGCTTGCAATGCTTGCTAGATTAAGGAGCTTAGCTGACCTTCTGCTGGTCATCTGCTTGCTGCGCTTGCCAGGCAGCTTGCTTCCGCTTGATGACCTTCTTTTGTTGTACTAGGTTCTCTATGATGGCTTCCTTGCTGAAGATGAAACCTTCTGGCGTGCAGACAGGGTCCTGCGCAAAATTGGAGCAACAGTCAGACTGCTGAGGTTGCAAGGATGTCGCGTCGCAGGATCTAAACATATGGTTTGCATCCCAAGGGAAAATGCTTTGATTGCAAGCAGAGGATAGCTGCATACACCCTGACAAATAGCAGTAGCACTCACCACTGCAGGCTGTAGAGTCAATCTGCAATCATAGTAGTTGCCGACAGAGTCCTGCACAGTTGTACCAAATTCAATGAGTGCACTGGGGTACAGTATAAAGAGCTAATATGGGATGCAGGCAAGCAGTACTCTGAAAAGCTGTGTGAAGCACCTTGCCAAGGCGCTGCTTCACAGTGCCAAAGCCCAGCGCTTTCTTCTCGTGATAGGTGAGACCCTCAACTCCCATAGTCCCGGCATTCTTGCTATGACGCTGACCTCCCATACTAACACTAACTCAGGACTTTAGAGGGCCACTGCTGTTGCCAAATTTTTTGACAGACAAGCTTGGACGGCAGCACAATTTCACTGAGGGCCTGTCTTGCTTTGCAATAGAGATCAGAGGCACGACGCTGAGCATGCAGCGACAGCAGCGAGTCTGACCTCAAGAGATCACAAGCAACCGGTTATTCAACCCGCAAACCCTCGTGCAACGCCTGGGACCGGATCAGCGGCTGTGCAACGACTGGGGACACGCAGGTTGGTGTCGCAACGCGATGCACAGGGCAGTCTGTCGCTCATGCAGAATCAGATGCACTCTGATGCAATGCCTCCTCGCTATTTTGTGCCTATGGCCTGTGGCAATCGCAGGAGCTCATCACAGCACCAACATTGTAAGCGCTGTCGCAACTTACGCTTTACCGTTGTTTGTTGCTGATATAGCCGAAGGATCCCGGTCGAATTGCAGGCGTTGCGTTTGTCCTCCGAGGCTACGTTCAAAGCTCGCTCAGCAAGTTTTGATCAACCTCGACGTTTGCAAAGCCCTGCGCTTCTCGACGCCACTATTTCAGAGTATTCACTTGGTATACGACTGCCGACTGTCGACTCGCAAAGCGCTCGGTACACAGCACACTGGCATGTCGAAACAGAAGACAAATTTCGGAATCGTCTTTAGGTATTGGATGACGCGCGCATGCGCCTTGTTCCCATTCAGATCCCCCCTTTCGTTCTTGCAGTCATGATGCATCGCATGTGTATGCGTGAAATGAGGGTATATTGAATTGCCCTGTTGAAGTGCTAAAATTTTGGCTGTGCTTGAGCTTGTTGAGCTTTGCTCCGCAGGGCTCTTGCAGCAGGTGGCATTGCGGCTGGTTCCAAGGTGGCAATGATGGCAAAAGCTGGAGGGGGTGCGAGTGGTGTATTGAAAGGCATTGCAGCATTGACAGCAGCAGGTAAGCAAGAAACATGCAACAGGTTGCAAAGGGGCTGGTGCCGCTGAGCTGATGCTACTCATTGAGCCTGCTTGCTGTCATGTGACCAATGTTAATCACTGCATCACAGGCAAGATTGATGCCAGCTTGCAGCCTCATGCCTGCATGTGATATGCCAGAAAACACAGGTTCCTCCTGTGATTGCTTTCGTTGTCTGGTACCACATAAATAACTCATGCAGCTGATACAGTGCCTTCTTTTTGTGACGACTGTGTTGCTTCACAAAGACACTGTCTGTGCATTGATTTGGCCTTACTCACAGGTACTTCTGCAGTCAGAATGCAGTGCTTGGTGTCCAGGTGTGTTGTCATTGCATCAAGATTGTCCTTACATCAAGTGTCCTTACAAACAGAAATGCTGTACTCACTGTACAGGAGGTGCAGCAGCAGCAGTCAGCTCAAGCACACAGCAGCAGCAGCCGCAGCAAGCGCGGCATTACCCACCTCCGCCACCAAAATGACGTCACAGCTTAGAGTTCACAGTCATGGTCTAAAACAGAATGAAAGTCAGTTGGTGAGGGGCTTTATAGACAAGTCAGATGGAGGACCACATGAGAATACTGGCATCTAATCGGGAGCCTAAAAGCTGGCCTGCCTGTTGTGCTGTATGACATATGTCAAATGACACACAACAACAGTGCCTCAAAGGGCAATTTGGTGGCCTGGTTCAGTGCAGCTTGGCTGACCATGGCCAGTCATGTCCCTACGCCTAGAAGGCCAGCAGTCAGGCTTGCATGCGTTTGCCTTACACCACAACTATGAGCAGCAAATTGATTGATTCCATGATGTAGCAACAGACTTGTGTTGTGTGACGCACAATGATTTTACTTGCTTTATCTTGTGAACAAAGCATGTTTAGCTGATGTCAGCGAATTGCAGCTGGTATTTTGAAATTTATGGAAGGAGTGGCTTTGGCTTTGTCACTGTTTGCGTTAGGCCAAGTCAGTGGGAATCCAAGCAGAGACTACGTTATTTCTGATTTGATACGCGTAGACTCAAGGCGTAGGAAGTCAGTACTCAGTAGAAAGGGCTTGCAGCACATTGTGAACTGACTGGTGAACACACCATGCAATTGCCAGCTGACTTTCTGATCGCTATCTGCAGAGCTGGCAGCACCAGCTGTGTTGCCTCTTCACTGATTCACGAGGATGAAACAGCTGACAGCATCAGCTGTGATGTCTAGTGTCAAACAGCTCCAGCACATCTGTGTCTGCACTGTGCATCAGAGCCTCAAACTCTGCAAGACTGATGTTGCCATCTTGGTCCAGCACATCAGCCTCTCTGATTGCTGCTTCAACTGTATCTGGCACCTGCAAGATACATTGCAGGCCATATTGCTGCAGCAGACATGCGAAATGTTGTGCATGTCAGGATACATATACGCTCATAACAGCACCGTGCTTGTGCTTGACATCATCAACCCTTCGTCAAACAAACAGCATCTGATTTAGGCTCAGATGTGTAAGATGCAGAGAGTCATGCAGCACTAGTGTCACAAAATGTGTTATCTACATGACATGCAATCCGGCATTTCTAATAGCTGTGCGCACTGGTTGAGTTGCAAGGCATGTCACTCACTGCACAGATCTCCCCACTGAGCATGTCTTGCAAGTCTTTCATGCCGATGCTGCCACTGTCCTCAATATCAACTGCAGCAATGCCTGAGAAGCATGCTCAACTGAGCTCAAACAGGTGCCACTTACTGCACAGATCTCCCCACAGAGCATGTCTTGCAGGTCTTTGATGCCAATGCTGCCACTGCCATCAACATCAAATGCCTCAAAAGCTTTCTGGACCCAGTTGTGCCATTCCTGGCTGTGTTCAACCTCTCTCCAATCGACAAGAGCTGCTACCCAGCTATCATACCTGCACCAATACAGCAACTCCATCTCAGAACGATTGCATTAGGTCAATTGTTTTCATACTGACTCTGCTAAAATCTGATGTCATGCCTGCATAAATGCCACATCTGATGTACAATTAATGCTAACCTTTCATTGTCTGATTGGTCATAATTGAGCATTCTGCAGTGTGGCATGTGCAGGTGAAATGCAGTCATGAACATTCTGTCCTGATCAGCACACAAGAAACGGAGATGCTGAAGACGGCAAGGCATCAAGTACCGAAAACAGATGCGTTTTCTTGGATAGCACACGGCAAGTTAGAAACATTGAGAGGTCATTGTTGCTGTCTTGACCTGTGGTGTTCAGCAAACCTCAGCTGCAACTACGCTTGACACCCTGCAAAGAGTGTTCACAACCTTCAGCTACAAACAATTGACACTTCAGACAGCAGAGAGCGCAGAAGGCACAGCATACCCACAGCAGCATGCAAGACTTCAAGCTCTCAGGAGCAGCTTCTAGCAGGAGGGGTCTTTGCACAGGTAGAAGGCACTTGTTATATGACTCAATGATCAGTCATTTTGTCTACCCACTACAACCACAGTTGACAGCTTATGCAGCGAAACAACCACTTCACACACAGAAGCACACAACACGTTCTTACAGATCTCAAACTTAAGAAGAAGCTACTAGCAGGAGGGGCTATTCATCACTAGCTACTAGCAGGAGGCACCATTGACCGCTAGCTACTAGCAGGAGGGGCAAAAAGCACTTACTGTATGACCCCTTGCTCATCCATTTCATCCACCAATTGTGAGACCAGCTGCTGCATTTCAGGACGCGATAGGTTGAAGCCGCCCTGCTCCAGGGCCGCCTGTGCCTGATCATATGTTATGCTCCCTGCAACCCGCTCAGCACTGTTTGAGACAGATTTGAAAACCAAACACGTCCAAAGATTGGTCACAGGTTGCTGCATCTCAGGGCAGGATAGGTTGACCCCGCCCTGCTCTAGAGCCTGCTGTGCCCGCTCATACTTGATGCTGCCTGCACTCCAGATCAATGCTCATCAGAGTCTTACGCAGGATACACTCCACACAATGCCCAAACATCTGTCAGACAAGCTGCTGCATTTAAAAGCGGGACAGGTTGACCCCGCCTTGCTGCACGGCCTGCTGTGCCTGCTCATATTTGGTGCTCCCTGCACACCAAAACAGCGCTCTTTGTACTGTGATGCAGATTCCACACACTACGTTATACTGTACAGGATGTTGTCATTTTACACGCTCAGGCATCGCGTTACGGTGCTGCATGCTCCAACAACTTGTGCCAAAAGTCCTCCTGATCCTGTGATCCTTGAGGATTCAGCTTCTGCAAAACTGCCAGCTAGTCAGAGATCAGCACAGTAGCAAGTCTGTCGGTGCTGGAATGAGATATCAAAGCCCAAGTCTGTCTGTGATATGGTGACAAGCTCTCGAGTACCCACCTGGATTGAGGATCCAAGTTCTGGAAGGCTGCCCCCAAGTCAGACACCAGTGCTTTGTTGCTGGCTATGTGAAGTTCTAACATCTGGCCCATACCAAATCTGTCAGTCAAGTGACAAGGTGATGCATGACAAGTGACCAGTTGCGCACAGGCAAGTCTGACAGTGACTTGGTGAAAGTTCCAAGGCCTTCTGCAAACAGCCCACCTGATCCTTGGCAGTCTAGCTTCTGGAAGGCTGTTCATGAGTCAGACACCAGCGCATTGTCACTGCCTATATCGTGTGCCACTGTCTGGCTCAGTGACAAGACTTTGAGTGGTGTCACAAGGTGCTGGAATGCAACGCTGTCTGTGGTGTGGTGAGAAGCTCAAGGGTAGCCTGCCTGATCCTGGTGGGTTTGCTTCAGGAAAGCTGCCCTCCAGTCATAGACCAGCGTATTGCCTCTCTAAAATTGCATCACAGCTGTGATGGGATGCAAATGAGCATGTCTGGCTACGATATGGCAAGAAGCCTAAGGGCCTGAGCAGAAGCCCTTGTGCAAAAGCACTCACCTGATCCTTGGGGGTCCAGCTTCTGAAAGGCTGCCCGCAAGTCAGACACCAGCGCATTGTCATTGGCTATGTTGTGCGCCACCTTGCGCAGGGCAATCTGCTTCAGGCGGCCGTAAGTGCCAAATCTTTGGAGGCGCTGGACTATGTCCCCTCCTAGCGGCGCATCTGATGCTACATCCTCTGTGTATGACAGCCAACTGCAGAGCATAAAAGCATATAGGTAGAAGTTCTGACAATCATTTCAACCTTGTTTGATGATCATGCAGCAGCACAGCAAAGCAATATACAATTTCTCATAAGTAGTGTTCTGCTGACAGCTCTGCTGTGTACAGATATGCCGGCCAACTTGCAAGTGACTGTGCTTTCATATCTCAAGCAAAACAGTGTCTGACCGGTGCTTGAGAGCTTGAGCACCAGCAGGGCTTACAGCATGAACAAAGGAGCATTGCGTACAAGTGCATGTCGCATGTGAGTGCATGTGTAACTGCCCAGGATGTGAAGATCCAGCTGCGCCACTGTACCTGCAAGCTAGTACTGACAGGACAGTAAGCCTGACCTGTGCTTGCATCATTACATGCAGGCAAATGTCAAGAGGAGCAGTAGCGCCCACCTGTGCTTGAGGGCTTGAGCAGCTGTGAGGCGGCTAGCAGGGTCTCGCTGCAGCAGGCTCTGCACCAGATCCTTGCACTGAGGGGATACTGAATCCCAAGGGGGGCTGTCAAAGTCCAGCTCAGCATACAGCACTGCCCGGAATACCTCCTGCAACAATGTTACATTGCATGACAGGCAGAAGAAGAAGAAAAATAAGCAGAAGTAAGGTGACACTGTAGGCTTTGCATCAAGATCTTGCATAAAGGGGATATTCAATACCAGCGTGGGCTGCTCAAGTCCAGCCCAGTGTACAACACTGCCCTGAACACCTCCTGCGATATCATCACAAACAGAACAGCAGCAGAAGAAGTGGAGGCAGAATGACAAGAAAAAGAAAGGTTGTACAGTAAAATGGCACTGCAGCAGGCTATGGACCAAGTCTTTGCATTGAGAGGTTACTGAGTTGGGCTTCTGAATCCAGCGCAGCATACAGCACCGCCCTGACCTCCTGCAACGTTGTGTTCAGAATGACAACAACCTCATCTCATGAACCTCATTTGGCATTCGCTAAACATGGAGATTTTCTGTACCTTGTGGTCAAACTGCTGCTTCTCCATAAAGCGTGTGCTGACCTCTTCTCCTTCTTCTCCAGAGAAGGGCAAACGGCCTGTTACCAGCTGGTAAGCTATGATACCAGCTGACCACAGGTCTGAGGGCAAACCATACTTCTGCTTCAGCACCTCAGGTGCTATGTAGATTGCTGTGCCTGCATCCACAGAATATAGTGTAGATTAACAATTGATGCTGGCTGATGATGGCTATGCTTCACCATATGCAGGTTTATGCATCTTGCTCTGATACAGTGGGTGTTGGCTACACAGCGCAATTGGATGCTGTGCTGTGCTGTGCTGTGCTGTGCTGTGCTGTGCTGTGGCCTATCCATACAGGCAGATGATGTTTCACAGGATATTGCTGCACTTCTGAGGTACTGAATCAACTTGAGATTCACACGACACCGTGAATATGAACTGACACAGCATCAGCATCATGTGGCCAACTGCTGAGACTTTGTTCACAATTGGCCTCATCAAGGTGCACACCAAAATTGGCCGCACATACATACAATGCACTGAACATGTCTGCTTGACTCATGACAAGCACCTGCTCTGTCTCTCAAGCTCTCGTCTGGCTTGCAGTACTGTGCAAGCCCAAAGTCAATGGCTTTCAGAGGCGCCTCATCATCAGCAGTCAGATACAGGAAGTTGTCAGGCTTCACATCACGTATGAGCACATTGCGGGAGTGGCATTGCGCTATGGTCCTCAGGACGTCGCGGGTTGCATTGGCGGCGTCTGCAGGCAGAAACATGAAACATTAGCTGCATGCATGGTGACATATTGGGCAGCAAGTGCAATGTGTCAGACAGCCTCATTGACAGTGGTGGGGCGGAATGCAGTGACAAACAAGGACAGATTGTCTACGCTGTCAGGTGGTGTAAAGGAAGCCCCTGTGTGAGCAGCAGCAGCCCGCTTACACAATCGAGTCATAAAGCATGCATGCGGGCACAACAGCAGCTGACTTTATACTGCTTCATACACATGATCAAGAATGTGCACACCTCCCTCCCCTCAATGCAGGTGACCTTGGGATGATGGAGATGATGAGGCTCAGGCATAGCACAGGGGCAATACAGTAAAGCAGGGAATAGCACAGAGTAACATCGTTGCACTTGGCAAATGTCAACCAGCGCCTTCCTCGCTGTCCTGCAACAATTTCACATGCATAAAGAGGAATGGATTGGACAGCAGAGGCACCTCTCGTGCTGCATGCGCCATGTCGATAGAAATATACAGAGTGGTCTTGTTGCACTGTCTGAATGTCAATGGGCACCTTTCTCGCTGTACCTGCCACGGCGCACTCGATTCCACATTTCTCCCCCGCTGCATATCTCCATCACCAGCATCACACTCTTGCTGTCCTCATATGCACCGTACAAGTATGCCACATTCAACGACCTGCCTGCAAAGACAATGCATTTTGTAGTTTGCTGATGTTGAGGGTGATTGGAAGCTTGGTGATCATGCACATCTCTCCCACTGTACATTTCCATACCCCGCAGCACACGGACACTGTTCTCACGTGCACCATATAGCTTTGCCACATTCAACGAATTGCCTGCACTGACAAATTGTGTTGTGATTTGCTGCAGGCTGGCAAGTTTGGTGATAATGCGCATCTACATGACCAGCATCACACCTGTGCTGTGTTCTTATGCACCATACAAGTGCGTCACATCCAAGGACCTGCCTGAGTTGACAATGCTATGTAATCATTTATTGAATTTCGGTCAGGTTGGTGGCAATGCACAGCAAATTTGCACAGCTGGCAGATTGTTTGCACTTGCTGTATGTATAGGATGCATGAGTGCATCTGGCGTTTTTATTGTTGGGCCTTGGAAGATCACTTTGTCACGCACTGTGAAACCTTGAGGAAGAGAGTTGCATTTCCAGGAGTAACAGCAGAATGAAGCTGATTGTGCAACTTTGCTTGGTTGCCAGGTGCATGCTGCTCGGCCATGCAATCTTCTGCACACAAGTGCGCGCGCAAGGTCAAAAATTCACTGACCTATATGATTGTAGATGTCCACTTCATGCTGTATGCGCCGTGCAAACATTGGCTCCATGTATGTGTTCGGGTCAAAACGCTTTGCGATCTTTTTGACCGCAAACCTGCAGCAGGACAGCAATCAGTCAAGATTAAGTATGAACGACTGAACAACTTGCACCTGCTATGTGCAACATGCATCCTTCAAGCTCGAAATGATCATGCTGTAGCGTGTGAGGTGCATGTGAATGGTGAACACAGAAAGTCTGTTGAGGCGCCAGCTAATGCAAGAGCGTGACAATATACAAGCATGCAGCATCATGTCAGATTATGCCAGCTGCTGAATTGTGGATGACCTGGTCGGGAAAGTTCATGCATACATGTTGAAAGCTTGTCTTGTTGTGGCATGCTGTGCCTGCAGTGCCGTGCTTGAATGAGGACAATGGCACACAAGCATGTGAGCAGTAGAGTATGCATCTGAGACTTGAAAGCAGGTGCACTTGTCGTGAAAAAAGGAGATGTGCTTACTCTTCGCCTGTCTGCTTGCTGACAACCTTGTAAACGGTGCCAAAGCTTCCAGAGCCGACCTTGTCTTTGACCTCATATCTAGATTCGAAGTCTTGTCGGTACCTGCCGAAAGTCGTGTTGATCTTCAGCTGGTATTTCAATGCTTGGCTCGAAGTCATGACTTTGTCAGTCTCACCCAAATAGCCTGAGAGTTGCGTCTTTGGACGTAGAACAGGTTGTGATGCTCCTTGACACCGCCCGATGTTTTCTATTGTGCAGCTGACGGCCTGAAGAGGGCCGTCGCCAACACTGCAGGTGTAAGATGCGTGCTTTCGAAGGCTTCGCGTTGAGTTGACTGCATATACCAACGCGTTGCATGCTACGCCACCGGTACTCCTGCTTACACCGGCTGCGCAGCCGGCGAGGGCATCTCCGTCAAACTCAATCAAGCGGACGATGAAAGGTCAGCATGCTGATCAAGCAACTGCAGCAAAGTCAAGACGCACACAACAAACTGGACGCTGTCTGAATTTGCTGGGACGCAGCAGCATCTTCAATTGTTCCACTGCATTTGAGTGCACCAGACAAGGTCGTCTAGACTGCGCTGCCGCAGTCGTTGTCATGAGGCAGCTTAAATGACTTCAATGCAGAGCCACTTTAGGGGTCAGACATGGGGGCCCCTGGGATGACGTATGGGTTCCTTTGCTGCCAAGGATTTGCAGGTATTGTGTGTGCATGGCCTGGTCATGCAAGTAATGTGCTCACGTTGACCGCATGTTGATCTGAGCTTCCTCTCAAGAAGTGTAACAGCCTACACTATTGAGACTCCACGACTTGATGCATAGCATAAGTCATGTGGAACGTATGACCATCTGCCACAAGCAAGGGCAAGACGTGCCCGCTAACTTGCATCAGGTTCTATATGATTTCAGCTGAAGACAATGCGCCTGCAATGTCCATCACAATGACTGTGGTCCTTGGCAAAAGGGCACATTTGGAGTCTGAAACGTGGACAGAGACATGCATCCTCCTATACAGAGGAAGTCGATGGGACATACATCTAGCCAGAGCTGGGTAGCCATGGCTACAAGATGAAAGTATCGGCATGAGAAACTCTGACACTCAATGCAAGCATTGAGCAGCGTTCCTTGAGTCTGTACGTCCGTGACGATGCAGCTTTTGCATTTTGCTCATGATGTCCTTGCCGTGTGCAGCGGTCATCGCGGTGTAGTCACCAGTCTAGAGCAACCAGTAGAAACTGTCAGTCGTTGCGCACATTGCGATCTTCTAGCAAACCCCGTCACTGCCAGTCTGTGACTTCCAACCAAGCATTCACTGACATAGTCAGCTGTTAGCGGCTTCTCACGCAAATCACAGGCCGATCACGCCTGTGGACTGTATCGTTTCGATGCTGCCGCCAGCTATGCGCCAGCAAGTGGATCTGATTTGGGCGGTAGATACCAGATCACTGCAAATACATTAAAGATCCCGGCAGCTCAGTACCGTGAACATTAGGAGTCTTGGTTTTCGTCAGCATGGACTTAGCTACTGTTGTTCGATACTACGTCGACAGGATGCTGAAGGAGATCCCAGGCATGAAGGTGTTGCTACTGGATGCTGACACGACAAGGATTGTCAGCACTGTCTACAGCCAATCTGAAATCCTAGAGCAAGAAGTTTACCTGGTCGAAAGACTGGATGCTGACAAGAGAGATCCGCTTGTGCACCTGAAGGCAAGCAGAAAGGCTACCTTCAATGCAGGGCATACTCAGCTGCTATGCACCCGCCATCCCTACCAAGCTCTTCGTGGCACGCAGGCAGTGTGCTTTGTGCGGCCAACACGCGAGAACATTGCCAGGCTGCGCAGAGAGCTCAGGGAGCCGTGCTATGGGTCTTACAATATGTGTGAGTACCGGTCAGTCAGTGCTCAGTTTGCTTTGTTGCTTGCCTTGCCACAAACACAGCCTGCGCACCTTGTAATACCAGCAACTCCCAGGGTGTCAGTAAGGTCTGAGTCTGCTTAACACATTCATGCAAATCAAAACATTGTCATCACAACATGCAAAATGTCTGCAACATCACATCCATGCAAGTGCAATCAGGCTGTTGCTGTGTGCAGATTTTACAAACCGTGTGGAAGACATGCGGCTTCAAGATCTGGCTGAGGGTGACAGCAAGGAGTTGGTTGCACAGGTACAACAATACAGCTGCTAAACAGCTGTTGGACAAGCCTGTACGTCTGACAAGGCCTACCATCCCATCATTGAGACCGTACCTGCGTGGCTGCATCACAATCATCAGTTATCACATGCTTGGTAAACAGGTCCAAAGACTTCTTCTGCTGCCAATACAAGCATTGAGCTGCCTCCTTAGCTGCACCACTTTGCATATTTCTGAGACAAGCACATGTGTTTCTGTTTGCAGGTGCAGGAATTCTTTGGTGACTTTGTGGTCATGGACTCACAGCACTTCTGCATACCCTTGCCTCGGCCACATGTCGTGTTGCAACCCTTCAACTGGGACTATGCCATCACTTGCTTAGCTGCAATGTATTGTAGATATCTGAGGCTTGTATTGGTTTTCTGTGAACAGGTGCAGGAATTCTTTGGTGACTTTGTGGTCATGGACCCACAGCACTTCTGCATACCCTTGCCTCGGCCGCATGTCGTGTTGCAGCCCTTCAACTGGGACTATGCCAACAGCACAGATGCTGTCACCCGCATGACAGAAGGACTGGCATCCTTGACGCTGTCCCTGCGCAGGCGCTTCAACATCAGGCATGTTTTGTTGTTTACCCTTACAAAGCTCAAACACAATGATGTAGTGCTTTTGCAATCATAGCAATCTTGCAGTAAAACGGTGATGTATGCAATTTTAGTGTGCTGCTGTTAGTTTAGCATTGCATACCTTGCAAGATGTACAGGACAAAAGCTTGTCTACAGTTGTCATGGCTCGGCCCTGTTGAAAAGTTGGGGAAGGCGTGCATGAGCAGCAGTCAGATATGCCCACTCAGGCAAGTAGTTTCAGCTGAAGCACCACAGACGGCACATGAGATCAAACCGCAGCAGCAGCAGCAGCAGCAGCAGCAGTTAGGTAGCGAGCAAACGCAAATGATACAAGCAGGCTGAAGCAGTGACAGCTCATCACAGCAGCACCGTTCACAGCACTTGCAATTGAAAGCTGGCAAACACCTGGCAGGGGTCAGGCATGGCTTCTGCAATCGTCATCATATACGATTGCACATGCTGACAGGTCATATCTCAGCCATGTATAGGTACCAGCGCAACAGGGAAGCTGGTGAGAAGCTGGCGCAGTCATTGCACCATCTGACACATGTAGAGGAGCCAGGGCTGTTTGGCTTTGGCAACACTCAAGAGCCGCTCCTTTTTGCACTGATTGTAACACCAGGTTTTCAAGCCAAGTCTGACTGTGGATTCACTCCATGTGTAGGTACCAGCGCAACAGCGAAGCTTGTGCTAGCACAGTCGCTTCATCATCTGACAACTGTTGAAGAGCAAGGGCTCTTTGACTTTAGGTTCCCATTTGCTTCAAAGTACAGCAAAGTCCCATGACAATGCCACAAGACAAAAAAATTTGCGTTCTTGCTGTGCTGATTGTATCACCAAGCTGTCCAGCCAATTTCTGTGAATTCCCTTTATGCACAGGTATCAGCGCAACAGTGAGGCTTGTGAGAAGCTAGCACAGTCGCTGCACCATCTGACAACAGTGGAGGAGCGAGGGCTGTTTGACTTTGGGGCACGAGGGCAGGAGGCCTCGCCCCTAGTGCTTATCCTGGACAGAAAGGATGACCCTGTCACCCCTCTGCTGCTTCAGTGGACCTACCAGGCTATGGTTCATGAGCTCATAGGGTTGGAAACCAATAGGGTCGACCTGTCACACATACCAGGCGTAGGTCATCTTCCCTCGTCAGTTTGATGTACAGTATCCTGAAAATCATGACAATCATAATAAAACTCATTGTGTGCCGATTCAGCCCCAAGGCACATATATTTTTGTGATTAAGGAGTCAATCAACTTCCATCAGCACGCACTACTACACACATTGCATTGATGTTGTAAGATTTGCATGCACAAAGCGGAAGGCTCCTCAGCAACCTGTCTCAGCTTGAGCTTCATGAACTTTTGCTCACAGTCAACAACCCTGATTGCAATTCCAACATAATCTTTGGCCTTGCTCTGGAGATTGAGGTGTTGCAATGTTTGCTGTGTAGAAGGCTTTTCAGGAAGCTGTGCTGAGCTATGCCATGTTGCTCTTGTGCACCCGACTTCATGCTTTGCTGAATCAGCTTCTGCAGTCAACAACTGCAATTTCTGTGGTTGCTGTGTAGTCGAAGAAGGACTTTCAGGAAGCAGTGCTCAGCTATCTTGTTTTGCTCCTTTGCGACTTGCTTTGCATTTTGCTGAATCAGCTTTTGCAGTCAGCAACTGCACTTTCTGTGTTTTCTGTGCAGGTCAAGAAGGACTTTCAGGAAGCAGTGCTGAGCTATAGGCAAGATGACTTCTTCCGTAAGAACATGTATGCCAACTTTGGCGACATTGGGTCAGCTGTGAAGGAGCTTGTGGACGAATTTCAGAAACAGAGCAACAACTCCAAGCGCATCAACACAATTGAAGACATGCAGGTCTGCCTCCAAATGACCGCTTGCAGCATTTATCAAACGCACAATCAGTATGTATGCCAATTTTGGCGACATTGAGTCAAAGAGCTTAAAGACGGGTTCCTGAAACATTGTAACAACTCCAAGCGCATCGACTCAACTGCAGACATGCAGGTTTGCCTCAGGGTATCACCTGTCATCACTCAGCATACATACAGCGAGTGGACAAGCTATATGGTGCACAAGACACTTAAGAAGTGACTGCACCTGTCTGTTTCAGCTCAAGTCATGTGGCTTTATTTTGTCTATGCAGGCAACATTTGCATCAATGACGCTCAACTTAGCCATCAATCATACCAGCTGATCAGCTGTTGCTTTTGCAGCACAGTACTGCATTCCGCCAAGCGGCAGCAAGCGTTGTTAATTGTGCAGGAGCAGCACAATTGTCAATTGGCAAGATCAAAACGCACAACAGACACTGTGTTGACACACACACGCTTATTGGGCCTGCAAAAGGGAGTTTGCACCTGTGCTAATCCTGCACATTGTCTACCTTACACGTGATGTTCAGCCAACATTGTATCAAAACACGCTGAATGCTTGGATGGTTCATTGCCCAGACTGACAGCCTGACTATGGGACCTGCTTGGTCACAGACAACAGTTGATGCCACATCAAGATGTTCGTCACTACCGTGATTTGGCGTCCACCATGTTGTCTGTTACCAATCAATCCATGCTCCTTTCAGCCTGTCATTCTCTTTTTGTGTGCCAGCTGTCATAAGTTATATCTGTTTTGTAGCACAGAATGCATCAACAGGCAGCAGTTTGTGGTACAAGAGCTGCTTGTCAATTGGCAAGATCAAAAGTCTCGACAGACATTGTACTGAAACATGCAAGCTTGTCGTCACTGCAAATTGCTTTCAACCTGTTCTGCGCAATGTCCCTACAGGACTACCGTGATCAATTAGCAGCATTCTTTGATGTGATGCCAAGATTGCTGAATGCTTGGATTGTTCATTGCTCAGACTGACAGCCTGACCATGGGACCTGCTTTGTCACAGACAACAATGGTGCCAGATCAAGATGTGGCACCACTGTGATATGTCTTTTTGTTCTCTGTTATCAATCATTCCCTGTTCCTTTCAGCCTGTCGTCTGCTGCCTCTGCCCAATAGTGACATGTCTTGCACAGCTCTTCCTTGTTGAACAGCTTCTCAGCAGTATTGCAGCACTGCTGCTGCAGCTGCAGCAATTTCTCAATTCCTGACACCTTTGTTGCACTTCTCCCAGACTTCAAGACACTATTGATTTGCATTGTTCAACTTTGACGTGTGTCTTCGATCGATACGCTACATGATGCTCCTTCACAGCCTACGCATCTGATGGCTTGTAGTACGCTTCTCAGCCTCTGTCCGGCAGCTGCGGCAATGTGCCCACCAACTTTACAGGCCAAAGCTCATTTCTGGTCTCGTTCTTTGACACAGCCTGGTACAATGCAGAGTCTTATGGAGACTTGAGCAAGTTCAGCACTGCTCAGGAAATGCCGGCAAGCATGCTGTCATAGAGACTCCCTCTCTTGTAGTCTGTCGTGTATGTCATGTATGACAAAGCCTGTTGTGATGCAGAACTTTGTAGAGAAACTTCAGCGAGTTCAGTGCTGCTCAGAGAAATGCTGGCAAGCATGTCACCATCATGACTGACTGTCTCATAGAATTTTGTGTCTGGTGTTTGCAAGCGACACACTTTGTGATGCAGAACTTTGTGGAGAGCTTGTGAATTCCGTGTGCCTGAACATTTCCTGCCTTTCTTGTTCAATGTCCTTTTGGCAACAATGACGAGGCCTTTTGTGTTGCAGAACTTTGTGGAGAGACTTCAGCGACTTCAGCACTGCTCAGAGAAATGCCAGCAAGCATGTCACCATCATGACTGACTGTCTCATAGAATAGTGTATCTGGTGTATGCAATAACACGTTTTCTGATGCTGAACTTTGTACAGAGTTTTTGTGGGTTCCGCGCGCCTCAACATTCCCTGCCTGTTTTGTTCAATGGCCTTTCTGGCAATGATGACGAGGCCTTTTGTGTTGCAGAACTTTGTGGAGAACTTCAGCGAGTTCAGTGCTGCCCAGAGAAATGCTGGCAAGCATGTCACCATCATGAGCGAGCTATCGCGCCTGGTGGACACACGCACACTCATGCAGGTGCTTTCTCTATACATTTGCAGTGCTAAAAAGACTCCTCATCGTTTGAAAAAGAGTGAGGATGTAGTTTTACATGCTTTTGCCAGTCAAAAGGCTGATCGCATGTGCCACATAGGACAATAATCAACTGTCCATGAGATTCAGGCAGTCTATGGCAAACACCCTCAAATACTTATGTTACGCATGACATGCTGAGTCTGGTCGAGATGCCATTCCACAATCAGGACACATTTGCTCATGAATGTGCAGTCCTTGTCATGCATCATCCAACCATGCACACACCTTTGCAGATGGTTGTGCATTGATATGAGCATAGATATGTTGCTTGGCTCGCTTGTTGCTATCTCCAATCCGAGGGCTGCTATGTATGCTGTCTGCAGCGCACTTTGTGACATGCGTTTGCAAAATTTTGTGAGACATCTCTGCACACTCCAATGCAGTTCTGTACACAGAGGTATGCTCAATATTTTTTTGCGCGAAGTAAGTAGTTACATGTGGTTGCAGGTGTCCAGCATGGAGCAGGAGGTTGCTTGCAGCTCCAGCAACCTCATGCAGCACTATGAGGCCATCATCGGCCTCGTCACTGGTCCAGGACTCACAGATGCTGACAAGTAGGCCGTGTTTTCAAGCTGCCTGCATGAGGCTATCGTGACTGATCATGAGATTATGCACAAAGCTGCTATCAAACTGCATGCAAGCTATGATTGGGCTCATCACTGGTTCAGGACTCACAGATGCTGACAAGTATGCCTTGACACCAATCAAGCTATCAATTCAGATGCATGCATCAGGCTCCCGTCAAGTCGCATGGGTCATAAAATTGCATGCATGCAGCAACCGTCCAGCTATTTGCACAAGAACTTCATTGGCCTCATCACTGGCTGAGGACTCACAGGTGCTGACAAGTGCGCCCTGTCACCATTTTGCATTGGTGACAAACCAGCTCGACTCGATTTCCAACTGAGTGCAGAAAATGATGCGATCAGTTCAGTATTTGGTATGAAGGCTTCCATCCATTGCCGTGCATGAAGCTGTCAATACAACTGCACGATTAGGAAAACACGTAATTGCGTGCCTAAGCATTGACCGCACCATTGGTTCAAGACTTCAACATGCTGACAAGGATGCTCTGTCACTACAGCAGCTACATGCATGACAGTATTGTTTCTTTCATTGCTGGTCAAAAAATCATGGCTGCTGACAGGTGCGGCTTGTTGTAATGATGCATGCATGAGGTCGTTGTCAAGCCGGATGCATGATGCTGTCATCAATCCCCTGTGTTAAACCTTATCGGATTTTGATTCCTACCATAGGAAGCGCAAAAAAAACCTTGAACCCCTGATCCCTACAACATAATTAACCCCCCTGACAACAATACAATTGCAAGTTTTTCCGATTTGGATACCCGATGAACTGTAACATTAGGGGGCAACAATTGGCCAAGTTTTATGTCAGTTGTGGCATGTGCAGGGTGCGTCTGGTGATGCTGTTTGCCCTGCGGTATGAGAGGGAGGGCAGAGCACAGACCTCAGACCTTCTGCAGAGGCTTCAGGTACAATAGCTTATTTTCAACCCGTCCACAAACAGCTTCCATTTGGTCTTTGTTCTGGGAACGAGATTTGCAGATCACACCTGGAGTTCTCTATATGTAAATAGGATGACATCGGTTTCAATCCTTTTTTTGAGACTGCTGATTCTAGTCTAAGCAAGGCGCGCCGTACTCTGCATCAACCTGCTCTTGCTTTCCTGGATCATACATATGACTGTGAAGGCAGCCCAGTGTGATTGTTGTAGCACAATTTTAGACTGCTCATTCTAGAATCTGGCAGACCTTATTGTTCAAGGCATTCATGCGGAGAAGGTGGCAAAATCTGTTGCCATTGCTGTTGTAGACGCCGTAAATTTCTTGAGCAACCGCATCAGTATCACTCAGCATCACAAAATGTTGCAGGGACAATGGCTGTGTAATTTATGTGTTGACTTGCATGCCAACCCGAGCCATGTCTGCTTGTTACCAGCTTGCAGCCAATGCTGCTTCAAGGCCAAAGCAAGACAACACTTGACCTGCTTTTGACCTACTGCTCCTCTCTGCTGCTCTACTCTCCCTCTGTTTGTTCCTGATTTTGTTTGTGGCATCAGTGTCATTGCCCAAAATGGTGCTGGGCTAGCACATAAACAACTGTTGCATGAATGACACAGCGCATGTATTCACCTGGATTCACAAGCTGTGTCTCTCGTGCAACAGTCTGTTGTGTGCTCGTTGTGACAGACGGACGCTATTTGGATTATGACTTATGCAAATGTGATGTCAATTGTTGTTCAACATAGCTAACAGTGTCTTTTGACAGGAATTGACGACAGTTGACTGGTCACAGTGGAGAAAGGTCAAAGCAACTTGTCCCGTGGGAGTTTCGGCATGGAGAGCATCAATGGTCATTCTGGCTGCTGCAGGAGCCCTGAACACCACGTCAGCTGCTTGCCCAAGGGCTCACATTACTAGATATTGAAGCTGAGAGGGACTGTGATGGGACGTCATGTTTACATGCAGCCATTTCAATACCCTCTCAGGCTGCCGTAGAGATTGCATTTGCATGAGTCACAAATGGTGTCGACAACAAGTCTGGCTGCTGCGGCAAGCTGGAACACCGCGGCAACAGCTCGCCTTAGTGCGCACCTTACTGCTCAACTCCGGCCAGGAGTCCCGGAAAAAACACAAGTGGACAGTGCAGTTTGATGCAAGGACATTTTCAGTGATGATTCTAACTGTTGCATCATAACATTGAGTTTGTCTGCTGCAGGAGGCTGGAACACCACGGCAACAGCTTGCCTTAGTACGCACATTGCTGCTGAACTGCGGCCAGGAGAAGCGGGTTGGAGACCTGTTCTCTGACATGACCTTCTCATCGCGCTTTGCCACTTTGGCGAAGCAGAATTTGAAGGTGGGTCACATGGCACAACATGCACTTCAGATTGCTTGATTGCTTGGAAAGGAGGCATGGTGGGAATGCTTTGCATGCACTATGCAATCTGGCTCCGCATGGCATGCTCATATTCGTGTCTGACAGTGTTGCGCGCAAATCAGGCATGCATTGGATTGCATTACATTGCATTGCATTGCCTTGTGTTGTCAGCGCCCACCTGCCACACTCTCAAGGCTGGCCCTTGCTGCCTGTCTCCAGGAACAAAATAGCATGTATAGCAAACCAGAGGCTTCAGCTGCTTGCAGTGTACCATTGCCATCAGAACCACTGCTGCACATGTGCTGCAGGGTGTAGAGAATGTGTACACTCAGCACACGCCACTGCTGATGCAAACCTTGGAGGCGGCTGCAAAGAGTCGCCTGAAGGATAGCGAGTACCCGACTGTTGACAAGACACTCATTCCAGCTCAGCCGGCAAAAGTGCAGCCACCTAAGCTGATCATCATTTTCATAGTTGGGGGCACAACATATGAAGAAGCTAGGGTTGTGTCTGAGCTGAATGCACAGAGTGAAAGACATGAGGGTTGGGCTTCAGGCACGAAATTTGTGCTAGGAGGCACCAGCGTGCAAAACTCTACCACTTTCATGCATGACTTGACTGAGATGAGCAGTAATGAAAAGATGTACAGCACATAGAAACTGGGACAGTGGCCATTTTAGGCTTGAATTGCTGCTTGGGGTGACCAACAAGTTCAACAGTGAATGTTGTCTCAATTGTCAATTTTGCAGCAAGTGTCAGCAAAGGCATGACTGTTGCCTTGCTCATGCATGAGCTATGGTTTGAGGCAAAGCACTTTGCAAGCCAGCTTGGCTTCATTGTGCAAGCTGCATGCAGTCATGGACATGATTGATAAACAGTAATTGCTATTGGCTTGCAATGTTGAAGGCTCGTTACTGAAGAACAAAGCCGTGACTTGGCCGTTTAAATCCCCCTTGCTAACGCTTGCAATGAGTGCTTTTGTAAGGGATCAATAATGAGCACAAGCCCAGCGCAGGGGTTTTCAAAGCAAACAAAGCATATGCACCTAGGCATAACACAGCATCAACCTTCAAGATTGCAGCAATTCCAGCTGCTTGCAATCACAGACAAAGGGACTGAGCTAGTTCTGTGATATGCCAAACGCCAGCAAAGGCATGGCCCAGTCTGGCCATGGGACCTAACAATAATATACATATAGGCAAGTGCGTCATAGCATGCACTTGAGCGTCGCAATTGAGCACTGTGGCCATGGCCAAAGCAATATGGCACGATTGTCAATAACACACTGACTTAGCTCAGAGGCGCAGCATCAAGTTGCATTTTGGTACGCATATTTGGCAGTAACAAGCGCAGTCACAGACAAGCAAACATCAATGCCTAAAATCCCGCAAAGCCTTGTTTGCTTCCCACATATTTTTGCCTGTTCTTGCAGCAGCCACTCCTGTCAGACCCTGCAGTCAACAGACAAATCATATGCTTCACACTTTAAGCTGGTGACATGGTCACTCAGCAGTGTTGCTCTCTGATGGCATTTGTCCAGAATTGGAAGGCATTGTATCGTCTGTGTGTTGTGGGAGAAGAAGGAAGGACAGCAGTATGAGATGTGCGCTGTGCATTTTTTTGAGACACGGTTCAGGAGGCAGTGCCAGTACATCAAATCTTCTGCATGTAAAAACGTTGTGCTGTGCTAGGGAGGCATGTGGCCAACAGCAAGCGGATATTGTCATCCCCTTTGCCAGCCACACACAACTCTCCATATGTCAGCAGAGTGACCAGTACTGTGTCTTCACAGAGCTTATGAGTGAGACATCATGCATTTTGCTAGCAGTGATATTGATGCTGTGTAAGCTGTGAAATGATTGTGAAGCTCACCTGATTCTCTTTACCCACACCAGGCAGTTGTGATCTTTTGACAGTGCTCTGTAGCAGCATGTCCAGCTTGTCATTGCTCTTCCTCACTTCATCTGACCTTACGTTGACCCCGTCAGTCAACACCTGCTCATCTTCTGAGACAGTTGCTGAAGAAGAGGCTGTAAAGGAAGAAGAACTAGGCCCTAATTGTGACACTGCCTGTGCTTCAGGTACTATCTGTAACCCTGGGACTGTCCCTTTGCTCTGTTTGTACACAATAGGAAATTGCTCACCCCTTGGTTGCGTTAAGGCAGCAGGATTACTAGGCCGCTGCTGCTGCTGCTGTTGATGCCTATGCCCGTCTCTAAAAACAACACCAGCTTGCTGTCCTAAGGGCTTCTGACGCTGCATGCTGTGCACTGCAAAGTGACTCTCTTGCTGCTGCTGCTGCTGCTGTTGGCTAAGAGATCTAAGTGACAGTGAACTCTGCTCAGCAGATGCTTCTACATCACGCCAGCTGCTGCCACTGCTGTTGCTGCTGCTGTTCCTGCCACTGCTGCTACCACTGCTACTAGTGCTGTACTTGACCCTTAGAGGCACATCGTCAGCAGTCTTTCCAGCAGCATTGTGCATCCAAGCATGCTGCTGACTGCTCGTGTCAGCAGCAACAGCAGCAGCAGCAAAATCATGTCTAGTGCCTGCCATGTGACCTGCTGAGGCAGCTACAGCAGAAGGTGCAGCAGCAGCTGGGGCATCTCTCAGAACAGCCCTTAATGCAGCTGATGCAGAAGCTGGGCCAGAAGCTGACGCCACAGCTGCCTGTGCTGCAGCTCTGTTGATGTTGGCGGGAGCAATGGCATTACGCTGTTCAGCAGCTGCCTTACGAGCTCTGTACTGGCGGTAGTGCTGGCCCAGAGCTGCCTTGGCAGCTTCCCTGTCAGCTGCTGTGTTCCTTGCCAGAGCAGCTACGCTCTCAGCCATTGCTGCTGCGCTTCCAGCCATGGAGGCAGTCATGGCGGGAAGAGGGGCTATTGCTACTCCCGCCACTGCAGCAGCTGGGGCTGTTTCAGTCAGCAGGTCATCCACACTAGAGGGGCCAGGACAATTGGCAGCATCCCTATCTGGCTTAGTCACAGCAGGCTGCTGAGGAGGTTTTGCCATGTCAGGGTATGACGGCAGAACCTCAGGGGCAATACTCTGAGCCTGAGGGTTCGGCAGAGCAGTTGGCGCTGCCCTAGCAGGGGCTGCAGGCAGGGCTGTTGTGGACTGGCGAGAAACAAGCAAAGCCGGGTCCATCTTACCACCAGCGCCAAGCCTAGGAATCTTGCTCTGAGCCCTGTCAGCTTCTACCTGACTACCATCTTGGCGCCCTTTATGAGCCATCAGATCCTGACCATACCTCCCGCACCTCAAAGGCTGGTTTACCTTCACATTAGTGTCAGGTGTCTTTCCAGGGGCTGCGCCTACTTGTTCCTCACTTGATCCTGGCTGATCCGCCTGAGCTGGCTGATCCATCTGATCATCCTTCAGCTGATTGGGTGATGCAGGGTCTTGGCCTAGCCGTCTGTTGATCAATCTAGTAGAGGTACTGGCAACAACACTCTTCTTGATTGGTTGCACTGCGCCATCACCCCTGGAACACAGAGCATTGCGCTTGGCATCTTTCTGATTCAAACCCAACTAACATTGTATCTACAAATTGACTGTCCCTGGCAGCCCAACATGAAGGTACAAGTACGTCCTTGCTGCCTGCATGGATGTGTCTAGCATGCATGCGGAAGCTGACTGGACTCGAAAGCAGATGTATTACAAGCTACAAGCTGCAGGCTCAGTTTAATTCCATTAGCTGCATGATCAAAGATGACAACGCTTCACGTCAGGGCCTCTGGTGTTGTGGGCAGCACACAGCAGAGCTGATGACATGGACTCAAATGAAAATGCATTGCCACAGACTGTTGCCTGTGCAACCATGCTTTACTTTGCAGCAATGTCTACACAGGTGGCAATGTTTTTGTTGAGGGCATCTGAGTTCGTGGGCAGCACATGTGAATGCGCAACACAAGCCTTGATGATTTCACAATGAAATGCTTTCACAACCAATTGGAACAAAAATGCAACAGCTTGTTCAAGCTTAGGCCAAGCGCTACCTGACGGCTGGGTCTTCATATGTTGTTATGCTCTCATTGAGGGCCTCTGGCACTGTTGGCAGTGCAGCTGACTGGATGTCCACTTGGGCATCTAAATCATCAGGGTCGCTGGTGAACAGTGGGTTGCTGTGACTAGAAACGGAACTCGCCCTTGACTGCCTCACCTGTGAGACGACACATGTTGCTCTTTCCTGCCAGTAAGGAAGGAGGATCCAAAGCGCATGTAAATGTCAAGGGTTTGTTAGAGAATGTGAGGTGTCAGCAGAGCTTAGAAAAAGTTCAGAGGCTTCAAGCCTCTTGCAATACAGCAGAAATTTTGCTGTGACTGGACACCACACTGGCCCTTGACTGTCTCACCTGTGTATCAACACATGTGAGTCACAATCTTTATCACCTTACTGATAGATCAGCGCCATGGCAGGGTTTAGGGTTTAGGGGAGACAAGGCCGCTCCTGGACGAATGCAATCTGCTTGAGGGAAATGCACTTCTGCAAGGTGTATATGCTTGATGCTTTGCAGAGTTGCTTTGTGTGGAGACCCTGGAAATAAGCGACACAGGTTACAGCTGAACTGCTTTCCGACTGCTGGGCCTGCACATGGTCAGTCAAAGAGCTGTGTAAGCAAGCCTCTGCTGGCATACAAACGTGTACCTTACCACCAGATGGGGCAGTGTGTGTATGAATGTCACACATGGTGCAGACCAGTGTCCAGCTCATGACAGCTTGTACAGGGATGGTGTGAAGTGTTGCTGCTGCCCACCAAACTGGCTCTTGGCAAATTGTGCTTTGACTCTCACGATTGTTGACGACCATGCTGAGAAAGAGGCAAGCATGAATATGATGAAGCACGTGTGTCCATTCAAGTGACAGAAGATGTACCTGAGCTTGTTGCTGCTGCACAGCGGACTCATAGGCACCAAAGAAACCATGAGCTGTGGCTGAGGCCTTGATGTGTTTCTGCAAGGGACCCACTGCTGGACTCTGACTCCGCCTACAACAAAAGGATGTTCTTCAGAACACGTCAAAACACCGAGCGGTTCTTTCACATTGCAACACATGAACAGCAACACGCAACAAGTTGCTTTGCTGACACAAGACACCCGGGCTACTGTCAAGGAAGAGCTGGACAAGAGTACTTGCAAGCTTTGCTCAAGCACACAGGGGTTGTGCTCTGCAGGACAAGTGCATCGCATATCTCAAGCAGCCTTGATGTGCTTCTGAAAAGGCCCCACTGCTGGAGTCTGACTCCTCCCACAGCATCGCAAACACAACTTTGCTGCGGAACATGTCAAGACTGTATTCAAGGAAAGCTCAGACAAACAAGCGTGAGCAGAAATTGAGGCCTTGATACGCTTTTGCCAGGGGGCAACTGCTGGACTTGGCTCCTCCTATAGCAACACCGGTCTATTAGGGTCGTCAGTCTCAAATGCAGGGTTGCACGATTGCCTTTACAGCAAAGCTCATAAATACCAATACCTTCTTTTCTTGTCTTTCTCTTTCTTTTCTTTCTTTTTTCAATACTTCTGTTCAGACATCCCAGTGTATCTTTGGGGGTCTGCCGTTCAGGCATTGTGTAGCGACTCAAGACTGCAAGCAGAGTCATGTTGGTAAAGCAAGGGCAACACTGTGGAGTTTCAGCTGGAGTCTTGTGCCAGGACAGATACAGGTCTGGCAATGCTGCAGCTCAGGGGAAAAAGGAGCTTTGCAAGGTGAGGATGCGCTTACAAAAGCAGTGAATCATCACAAAGAACACATTGCAGTGACAGATCGCGATGTTCAGTACAAGCTCAATTAGCAGATCTGGTGCACAGGGTATGCTTTCTGCAGTGCTGCAGAGACATGCTGCTCACCTGAAGTTTGCACTGGCAGCAGCAGCATCCCTCAAGAAGAAGTCAAGATGTGACTCCCTGGGGCCTGCCTCATTTGCAAGCCTGGACGTTCCCCCTGCTGCCTCTGTGGCAACAGCTGCTGCTGGCTGACCCTTCTTGATATGGTGCTTCAGGGGCGAGAAATGCTTGCTAGCAGCGACCTCCCCTTGAGCTGAGCCAGCCTGGCCACCAGGAGCAGACAGCCTAGTTGGTCCTGGCTGGAACATCTTGGCCAGCTTAGCGACAGCCTGCCGCGGTGGCGGGGTGAAGCTGATCAGCGGCGGCTGGCCATCTGCTGTCGCAGGACTGTCTGCTTCGGCCAACTCGTGTGTAGGCAAATTGGCCAGCAGCGCCTGCCCGCCGCTGTGAGCTGCTGCGTCGCTGAAGTTGGAGGCTGTAGCGCTGGTGCGGACGTCTGTGGCCTCACTGGTGTAAGCTGTGCTCTGGTACAGCTCTTGCGGACCAGTGTAGGCCTCTTGCCTTTGCATCAAAGGCTCCAAGTTCAACGTCGGCAGCCCCCGCTTAGCCGCAGCCGGGGTGTACGTCTCCTCAGCCACGGTGCTCAGCTGGCGTCTGTGGCCACGTACAGGCGAGCGCTGCCACGCCAATGGAGGCTGCAAAGGGGCTTGGCTATGCTTCGACAGCGCTGCAACGTCTGCTGCATGGCCGACTTGGTCACGACCGCTCGTGCCGGCCACAGCGTCAGAAAGCTGTCCCTGCCGAAAACTCACCTCTCCAGACAGCGGCTCTCCCGCAGCAAGTTGCAGCACAGACGACCCTGAGGACTTGTGTTGCAGCAGCTGCAGAGCCTGCAAAGGGCTCACATGCTTCAGATGGCTACACACTAGGCTTATCAGGGCACACTGAGTAGCTTTGCAGGCTCAGTGCTTTGCACTTGCTTTGTGTAATGATCATGATGCATGAACAGGCAGTAACACAGCCATGATTACATTATCATGATCTGCTAAGTCTTCTCAAAGCAAGCACACACCGTGCAGTCAACAGTTTCCAGCGTCACACTCGTCAGGACATCTCACCTCAGCTTTCAAGCGTATACCACCAAAACATCAAATTCTGGTTGATCACATCAATACTAATCAAGGTTGGTATAGCGCATGACACCATCTGCTGCAGCAAGGCTTATGTCACTGGTTGCAAGCAAAGCTGCTGTTTGGTCATGTATACGCTACATGTGCTCAGAGCTGTGTGTATCTCAGGCATCACTTCAGGACTACTCTAGGGGGCCGAGGATTTGGTAAATGACAGGAGGGGTAAGGCGGCTTCACCTTCAGCTTCTCTCCTGACAAACTGCTGCTCATGCACTGGGCTCTGTTGATGGCATTCTCTCTGAATGGGTGGCTATCAAATGAGGGCAACTGGACAGACCCTTCGTTCTCTTTGAAGCAGCCTGCAAAGCCAGCACAATCAGTGACTTGCAACTGCTATTTGCCTCACTACAGGTGCAACAGTTGGATGCTTCATTGCAGCAGCATTGCCACTGTCACAGCAGCATTGAGTGCCTATCTCACCTTTGTTGTTCCTGCCGTATACGCCCTATATGCTGCTGAAGGTTGCAATACGATTCAGGTCCTGCAAAAGCGTCAAAACAACAAGCAAATGGAGAGTTTTGTCCAGCTGTGACTGAATCACGCAAACATATGTGCACAGCAGTGTTCCAGCCAACAACAGTCAAGACACGATGATGTGGCTCCGTGTGTGTCACTGTAGCATTAGGGTCATTAGCCTAAAGTTCTGACAATGATGCAGATTATACCTGAAAGGGAAGTCTGCTGAGAGGGATTGAGGGACTGGCAAGGGGTGTCCTCACATCGCCCATAATACCCATATGCTTCATAGTCACCATCTCTGCCCAGATCATGCAGCGCCCTGCACCATGCAGTTGTTACCATCAAACGCTTGAGTGCAGTCAGAAAAACATCGCACCCTTGCAGCATGAATGCACATCACTCTGCAGTCACTGTTGTAAAGCTCTGTATGAAACGCAGCGCCAGGCTGCAAACGGTGTCAAAGCATAAATTTCATGGTACACATGGCAAAACCTGTCCCAACTGCTGTCATTCAAGATCCTGTAGATGCTTACATGAATCGATGAACAGCCAAACCAGTCACAATGCCCACACACTGCAAGACTACGCTCAAATGGCAGGGAATGACAATGTCCGAGTGAATGACATCATGAACACATGATTGCAACATCCTGAGCACATACGCAGTTGCGCTGCAGCGAACACATTCACAGGGAACGATTAGCAGTCAGGCGTGATATCAGTTCCAGTGCAACAGATTGCTTCTCTGCAACAACCAAGTCTGGGCTGCACCTGGAAAGAGCATCTTTGAGGATCCTGCTCTCAACCTCAATGTTGTGCAGCTCTATCTTGGCATTATGAATGGCCTGACCCCTGATCAGATGCAGAACTTGTGAATGTCAGGGTCAGAAACACTGATCTTTTGCATGCTGTAATTTTGTCAGAGCATGAAACACTAAATGCATGCTGCAAGCACTGATGCATGTGGCCAAAGACATTTAGCACTTGCATCATGGCTGAGCACCAACTGCAATCAGGCAATTCATTGTACATTGACAGGTGCTGCAATTGCTTATGCTGCATTCCTGCTCTATCAGTAGTTGAAGCCATTTTGCAACACACAGGGTGAAGCACAATACCAAACAGGCAAAGTCCAGAAGGCCTTGCTGATCAATTAGCTTGTAACAAGCTCAATATGCTGTGCTACAGTTCTCCATATGCAGCGTGCTGTGAACCTATGACAGCTGATTGCTTGAGTGTTGCCTTGACAATTGCCTGTTTGCCTGCTGTCAGTGACTAGACAGCTTTTGACTGCTTGACTGATGACATGTGCCTTGAAGTGGATTCATCATATTCTTTCATTCTAAACGTGTGTGAGACAGGCTTAGCAGGCCGACTTGGTACGTATTGGAGCAATCAACTGTCAGTAAACAGGTTGGTGCTGCGCTTTCCTAAATCATGAACCATGAAGTGGATGTTTCAGTTGCAACAACACAATACTCACCTGGCAATGTTCATCTGGTTGATCTTGGACTTCTCATACTCAGCAAAGCGCTGGCCTGCCCTTGCCACCTCAACTTCCGCTTTCAGGTCAGCATTTGCCTGCGACACATGCACTCAGCTCAGGATCCTTGCTGCCCAGCTATAGGCACTTATCAACAGCAAAAGAACGCTGATCAGGATGAATCATGTCTGCCACCACATCCGTCTCAAAAACTTAGAGCACAAACAAAGCAAACAGGAACCGTCAAGAAGAGCAATATCCCCACCTGCTGTGCCTTTTGGCAGAACTGGCTGATGGTTTCAAACATGGCCAGCACTTTTCTGCCTGCCGCTCCAATGGCTCGCTGATCAGGGTGGATCATGTCTGCTACCACATCTGCTGACTGTGACTCATGAACCGCCAGCTCTGGAGGCAAGTTCAGGGCTTTGTAACGCTCCCTGATGCCTGTGCAAATTGACTCCAACACTCGACTTTTGGCCTGTGAAGCACAAAATGTGTTTGCAAGGGTACATGTACCTGTGTGGCAAATGTCAGCGCAGCATTGTCAACAGCGTTGCGTTGTGCATTGCCAACTCTCGAGGCGGATTCAGGGCTTTGTGATGATTTTAATGCCAGTGCAGATCAGCTTCAACACTCGGCTTTTGGCCTGCGAAACACACGCTGTGGTTGCATGCGTACAACAGCGTCTGTGTAGCAAATACGGCCTGCAGCATCCTTTGGCAAACAGCAGAGACATGTGGTTATGCAGTGCATGAGTGCTGTGAGCTGAGAGCTGAGAACTCTGCTTTGACAGGCTGATGCTAATACAAATGCAGAACAGAGGCATGCAGCATTCATCCATGCATTGCCAAGTCTAAAGGCAATTTCAAGGCTTGTTTATGCCCTCTGTAATGCACTGGCACAGGAGGTCAGGGCAGTTCAACTGCATTACCCAACCTTTGGCCTATGACACACATGCTGGGTATTGACTGTGGTGCAGGCGTATTCAGGGCCAATGCGTCAAAGCATGTGGCCAATTGTTGTTGACTGACCTTGAGGATGCCTTGACCGTTCAGCGCTGCTACAGGCGGCTGTTAGGCTCCTTTTCGAGTTCAAATTCAGAGCAACAGACCTCGTCAATACAGGGCTGTGCATGTGCGTTGTCCAGTGTGTTCCGCTTGTCAGAACAGTACCAGAAAGCATGCAGCAGAAAAGATTGGCTGACCTTGAGGATGCCTTGACTGCTCAGCGCTGCCTCAAGCGCCTGCTGACTCTTCTTCAGGTTAGCCTCCAGAGCAGCAGACTGGGTGCTGCACTGAGCACACCAGCCATCTGTGATTGCCTCCTGTATGGAAGCAAGACTGACAATGAAAGAACACTTGACGAACTCAACCAGTCTTATGAGAGCTGAGGCGCTCAGTGTGCTCCAAGCCTATGGACATTGTTGGCATGGCTTTTGACAACGGTTGATTGAAGGATCTTTCTCTGCACTTTGCAATACGTGTGTATTGCTAGTGCTGTATGGCTGTAAGCTTGCTGCAGAGCCTCTTCAAAGGCCATCTGCAACTTGTTTTGAATCACAAAGAATGTGCACCCTTTGCTCTGAACAGGTCATGCAAAGCGCTGAACCCTGGAATTACAGCGCAATAGACTGATTTTTTCATACATCAAGCAAACGCCTGCCAAAAGCATTCATGACAGGCTGTGATGGCCAGCCTCACATGTTGCGGAGGGGTTGCTGACAAAGGGATTGGTTGCAAGAACCTCTTCAAAAGCAATCTGCTTGACACGATGCACAGTGTGCTATTGCAGGTGCAACATGCCAGCTAGAAAGACAGCATGCCAAATGACGGCAGGCAGAGAGATGGCTTCACAAACGAAGGAGATGTGCCGCTTTGAGCTTGTTTTGCTTTGCTGTCTTTACCAGATTGCTTGATTGTGCCATACAAGTCAAGCTTGCATCACGCTGAGAATAAAAGGCTTGTCCAGTCAAATTTGCATCATAAGCATCAAGCTATGCTGCAAAGTGTGTTCTTGACAGCATGTTGAGCCAAGCCGCTAGTACAGACCTGGTAGCCAGGCATATGCTGCTTTGCGCCCTTGCCCAGGGGAGGGGTCTGCCATCTGGCAACGCCAGTGGTGCCTCCAACTCCATATGCATCACCAGCCTTGCTGCCAGGATACCTCAACAGAGAGTCATCGCCATCTGCTGTCTTCGGCTTCAGGCAGCCAAATCTGAAGAGGTTGCGCATATGCAGACCTCGCTTCCAGAATAACTGCGGACAAAACGACGTATTGAGGCACGGCCTACAGCTTCTGGTGTCTAGAAGCAAAGCTCTCCGCCTGATGACTCACAAGGTGAAGGTGTTTGCCACACTACGTAGTATACTAAGCTGGTCCAGATGCTGAACTTCTTGGCTGTCCGATTGGGCGTCACGAAAGGTCTGCCTCAAGGCGAACGCCTTGTATTACGCCAGCATGTCCTAACGCTACTTCATCTTGTTGGCTTTTTGCTCCAGACTAAGGTGATGTTGGGCCCTCTTGCTTTGTAAGCAGGTGCCCCTGCTTCCAGTCACAAACCAGAAACTACTGATGCCTTCCACGTTCTGAATCCTTTGTCAAAACGTCACCAACGCTACGCTTTCGCAATACCCTTACTGCAACAAAAACGCGTTGATCGCTGAGACTCGATCTGCAGCTGCAAGTCTAGAGTTCAAAACGGTCAACACGCTTGTGCAAATGAATGAAAATTCTGACTAACGTTTGTCAGCGAGGTGCTTTGTGCATTGCATTTGTGGTCGCGTGAAACACTCTCACGACTCGATTAGCCATCAGCACCTGAACGCAATAGTGGTAACTTGTTCACTCCTGCTGTCACAGAGACCTGCCGCTAGTGTTGACACGAGAAGAGCCTGATCGCTTAAGCTGCGAGCTGCTGATTCTGTGCGCATAGGTTGACGAGGCCTCAACGGCAGAGACTAGTCAGGTTATAGTCTCACACAGCCGCGTCTGAATGACTCCGGATACTCAGTAGATGATCAGATGGAGGAGCATGTGCACGGACACAATCACCCGGTGCCCCACACAGCGCCATACCTGCAAGGGGAACTGAGGCAGTTACCTACCCTCGCTAAGGTTCGAGTAGTCGCTGCTGCTTGCTCCTTTGCAACACTTGCAGTCGAATCAGTGACGAGCTGTGGATGTCACAGGAACTGCTTGCTGGGGGTGTAGCTGGTGGTCTCTCCAAAACCAGTGTTGCACCTTTGGAACGCATCAAAATCTTGTTTCAGGTGATGATGCAAATGTGCATCCGTACAAACATGCATCCCTGCAAACATGCATGTATATACTGCTTCCAAAGGACAGGTCTCAAGGCTTTGTGGCTTGGTGTTTTGCAGACAGGGCAACTGCAAGGCACTGGTGTTGGAGCCACCTTATTGCGCATTCATCAGCAAGAGGGTGCTATTGCACTTTTCAGGTGAGCCGCAGCTGCTTTGTCCCTGCAGCATTTGTGAGGCTGCAGTGCAGCAGCTAAGTACATTCTCTTTACAATCATCGCAGTAGTTACAAAGAAAGTCCTTACACTGAAATGTCCTTCCTAAAACATACCGTGCAGTCAGAATGCATCGATTGGGTCCCAGCCACCTCGTGTTTATACCAAGATTATCCTGATATCGAGTGTGTTGACAAAACAAACTTACTGTATGTGCTACAGGGGAAATGGTGCCAGTGTATTGCGCATTGTCCCTTATGCTGCGATTCACTTCACAGCCTATGAGTCATACAGAAAGGGGCTGGTGCACCTGGCAACATCAGCAAGCAGCAGCAAGCCAGTCTCTCCTGTCATTGATCTCCTAGCTGGATCTGCAGCTGGCGCATCTGCTGTCATGATTACATACCCACTGGACTTGGTACGAACTCGGCTAGCCTACCAGAGCGAATCTGGCAACCGCAACAACCCAGATGCTGCGGTAAGCCAAAGAGCAGCAAGTCACAGCACGGCTAGCACGTCAGCAGCGTCAAGATTGCAGCAGATGATGCCGCGCAGTCCAACAAGCACTATCAGGGGAGTGTTTGCATCAACGCTGAAGCAAGAGGGCTTTTCTGGGCTGTACAGGGGCATTGGCCCCACACTAGCTGGCATTCTGCCCTACGCTGGTTTGAAGTTCTATGTATACCAGTCCTTGAAGCAATACTATTGGCAGCAGAAACAGGTGGATGATGCTTTGCCAAGCGGACGGCAAAAGCTACCTGTGATCATCATGCTCACTTTTGGCGCAACTTCAGGGTTGGTCGCTCAGACGCTGACATACCCACTAGATGTTGTTAGGAGGCGAATGCAGGTCCAGGGTCTCAAGCTCCCTCCTGCGCAACAGCAGGCTGCTTTAAAGGCACATAGTCAGACGCTGTTACGGTCTACATGGCATGGTCTATTGACTATTGGAAGCCAACAAGGCGTCAAAGCACTGTTTGCTGGCCTGAGCATTAACTACATGAAAGTCATCCCGTCAACAGCAATAGGCTTCACCCTGTATGACATGTGCAAATCATACCTTGACCTGCCCAATAACTTGTAGGAGTGAGTGTGAGTAGTCTTCCTTTGTTATGTTTGCCTGCTTGTCTTGATCCATATACAAATCAGCTCTGATCTGTTGACTTGATTGTGTGATAGCTTAATGGCGTGTCTGCCCTCATTGCAGGTTATTCAGTGTCAACACGTCAGTCTAGTAGGATAGCAAGTATTTCATCCAACTTCATTGCAAATGTGTTGACGAGTGCCAAATGTCACGCATTGTTCTGCTACGCTGACTGCTCCTGTAGCTCTGAAGATCATGGTCGACAGTACTTGTGCCGACACCGAAAAAGTTGCACCTTAACGCAGGCTAAAACAGAGCAACATGCGCTGACTTTGCATGCATCAACAGTGTAACAGTCCAGCAGCTGCAGGCCGTTTTCTCAGGGCACCAGGCCATGTGTCCGCTTGCGATCTGCACACAGCCATCTTGCATGCGAGGCCTTCATTACTCATCTGGTGGGTCACATGAAGCGCGTGTCGTTGGCGTGGTGCACTCAGCAGCAACTTTGAACGCGCTGCGGCGTAATCGACAGCTGCATTCGCGTTTCTATCTATCAAGTCGAAACGAGTCAATTCGAAAGCAACCATACACGCGATGGCATGTTGGTCACCGCAGATGAGCCGCGTTTCGACACACAGCGCGCATTCAGAGGGTAGCGACTATCGTTTAACTTGGACACGTACCACTACTTGGGCTACTGCGTGTGTGCTGAGAGCTTGTACGGCCGCTTGCGGATCGCTGTTGGGCCCCACAAATGATCGATTTCGCTACTGTTACTCACAGCGTTGCCCTCAGATATTGCAAGCGCTCTTGAGCATGCAAGCCCAAGTAGCTTCTCCTTATTAGTCTAATCAAGCTTCACTGTTTGACCTGGTTGAGGGTCTCGATGCCATTGCGCTTGCTCAACGCACTGCTTCCGCAACATGATAAGCCGTGGTCATACGATCTGGCTCGTGAGACGGCCTTCACACCGTACGGCACTTCAACAGCAGCAGCGACTGTCACTTGTGTCCTTTTTTTCCTGTTTCTGCTCGGCGCAATCGCTAACTCCATGTACACACGCTACATAATATATGAAGTTCTGTGCGCCAGTACGGCATGTAAGTGCAGGCTGTCGCAAACGCTCTTTGCGCAGTGCACGTAGACTTTCAAATGCCGCCCACGTCTGAGTGGATGCCGCCTGCAGTCAGAACAGTCGCTTTTGGAGTGAGAGCTGCTTACACGGTTCACTATCGGCCGGTACTTCAAGGGGTCTGGCTAGCCTTCAACAACGGGGGCGTTGGGGCAAATGCAGCAACCCTTAGCCTTGTGCTTGGCACTTGGTGAGCCCTTGAAGCCCTGCTTTGCAGCTTGTAATTCACCCCAAGTCATGATCATGCCAGTCACCAAAGACCTGAAACTAGTTCAAGTGCATGTTTGCAAATCCTGGCTGCAAAGCGCATATGTGCACTTGATGAGCATTTGGCAAATGCATGATGCTGATCATGGCCCCAAGAGGCATGTCCTATGCATATCTTCCCAGCCTGTGGGCTCAGGCCAACATTGCAGCATTCCTGACTATGTCACAATCTGCCTTATAGTGTAAGGCCTGTAGCAATTACCATACGGTTGACACATGTCAGTCTGTCTGGTCGTGTGTCACAATTCGAACGTTATGGGACGCGTACACTCAAATACCAAGTTCTGTGATCTTGACCAAACAATCATGTTGTAGCTTACACTGCCATTCTGGGAATGCTGCTGAGCCACTACAAACATTCTGCAGGCTTCACAATGTAGGGCCTGTATTCTTTGGCAAGATGGAGCGCAGAATGTATGCTCTATGGGCATACACACTTGTGGCTGCTGTTGTGATATTTGGGGCAGGATGCGGCGCTGTGGCAGCAGCATTAACCTTTGGAGCGTATGAACATTATGCAGCATCTTATGGGCAACGACTGAGAACAGCTGCAAGCTATGTAGGTCACAGTGCACACTCTTGCAATACAGTAGCGAACAGCTGCAATGCTAATCACTTCTGTCTGCTACAGTGACAATGACTGCTGTGCTTCCCAAGGAAGCTGTCCCTACATCAAATTGTCTTTACTCAGAGGCGCCCCTGCAGTCAAAATGCAGTGCTTCCCAGTTGCATTGTCCTTACATCAAGAACGTCCTTATATTGAGTGTCTTTAAATCAAGAGATCACTGTACATTGGCAACCAGCTGCAACGAACATCATCACCTGCCTCTGCTGTATCACTCACAGACCACAAGTCATGCCAACGCAGATCTGCATGTCAACATATCTTTCAAGTCTTCAAGTCAGACTGTCACGGCAGACATTTGAAAACGCAAGGTATGCTGTATCCTGTCTTGGCAATGCCGTGAAAGTCAAGTGCACGCATTAGCAGGGGTATGTACCAGCAATGTGCTGTAGATTGATATGTGTTGCATTGTACCAGCTGTGCAGTAGACACCATATGCTTACATGTCATTCACATGTTGCATGTCACAGATGCTATCACAGTGCAGCATAGTACATATGTTAACATAGTGTATCTCAAATGTGTCTTGCTATCATCCTGTGACATGCATTCTGTACTACACACATCAAAGATAGGTACACGACTTGATATCTTGTCACCTGCTGTCCAGGCTCATAACTATTTGCAACAGTTGACAAGCCTTCAATGGCTTCTGTGCATATTAGTGCACACGGTACAGATTGCACAATGATCGGCACATGAGCTGTAACATACACTGATATCAGGATGTAATGGCAAGCTGCAACACAGCTCATAGCTAACAAACGCCTGCATACCTGCTGCTTTATTTCAAGTGTCTGCTGCACTTGATTGCCATCATTTTTCACCTGTTTATGGCTTGCCGTCCAAGCAATGACGACTTACATATCTGGAGTCAAGAGTGGTAAGAGTATATTCTTGATGTAATGACTACATGCGTCATCAACACATTTGTCACTACATTGAGTTTTCGCTACTCAGAAGCGCCATTGCAGTCCAAATGCAGTGCTTGTTTTGCACTCTCATTGATGTCATCTCGAGAATGTCACTGCAACAAGAAAATACTGTAAATTGATGCAGGGCCTGGCGTCTGTTGTCTTTGGTCAGATGCTGCTCAGTGGCAGGATCGCCTTCAGTGTCTTGGTGACACAGCGCAGCAAGTCTGGGTTTGTGCCTGCAAGTCAAGACTGCCCTGCCAAACAGCCAAGGCTGGTAGGTCACTGCTGCTGTGTGTCTGTCACTGCTGGATTGTGAGTGGCCTAGCTGGGCCTGCTGAGCTTGTCTAGCACGCATGTTGAATGAATGAGACTAATTCTATCAAGGAAGCAGGGCAAGCAGATATGCTATGGCTGCATGCATTTGCAGGCTTGCCATGCCTGCCAGCAAAGACTGCCCTGCCAACCAGCCAAGGCTGGCAGATCACTGCTGCTGTGTGTGTTGACTGCTGTGATCTATGGGCCTAAAATTACACGACGCTTGACCCTGCCACAACGGGGCTACTACCCTTTGCTTCAAATTTGTTACAAATGCTTGCTTGTGGTTGCAACTGAGAGCGTCTAGCATGCGTTATGAATGAAAGAAAATGAGTGTCTCAGGGCAGCAGGATATGCTGACATGGTCATGCTATGGCTGCATGCATTTGCAGCCTTGCCATGCCTGCACAGGAACTGCAGTCCCTGACACTAGTTCTAGATTAGTACTAGATTGTGGTATCTCTGAAGCGTTTGGCTCGCAGAAACACTAGGAAGCTGGGGTCTTGGCGAGCCTAGCACAAAAAGGGTTGAGATAGTGTTATCTCTGTCAGGCGAGTGTCTGGGTTCAAGGGTTAGGATGTGAGATGCAAGACACAATGCAAACAAATGCTAGTGCATGGCAGTCAGAAGCTGTCAGCATTGGAGATGGGCAGATCCATGCGCTCCACCTTGAAGCACAGACTGGTTCCACTGAGCTCCCTAGAGGAAGTGCTCATCTTCACTAACCTTCTTGTTCATTGTGTGCAGGTTGTGCTAGTCCTAGTCTGTGACTGCCTGTTAGCCATTCGCGCTGCAACAGGCGTCGTGGCCCTGTACTCCCCCTACCAGCACCTTTGGATCAATGATGTCAGCTACTACTTGCTCAACACCCTGCCCGAGTTGCTGGCCTTGTGCATTCTTGTGGCCCCCACAATGCTAGCACGCATTGCCCAGGTCTACCCTAAGCCCCCCAAGAGCAAGGAGAAGAGCAAGAACAAGAGCAAGCAGGACAGCGAAGGCACAAGCAAGGGGGGGTTCAATAAACAGCAGAACAAACAGCAAAACCAGCAGCAACACAAACAGCATAACAAACAGCAGAAGGATGCGTCTGATTCAGCGCATAGCACGGACAGCACGAATGGTGGTAGCCCAGGCACCTCGACTGAAAGTCGCAACTTGATTGGCACAAGTGTGGTGTTAGACAGTGCCCAAGAGGAGGTGTAGCTGAGCTGTTGAGAAGCTGGCTGGAAAGCATCTATATGCGCTTAAGCTGTGATCTGTTACAGCTCGCAGCAGTTACGTTGAGACATGCAAATTGCAGTTAGTGTCTTTGTATCACTTGACTTGTGCTTCAGGGTTCTGTTCTGTGTGTATGTGTGCTTCTGATTGCAGTCATTTTTGAGTTTTAGTTTGCTTCTGCACTAGGCAGAAAGTATGATTGACAAGATGTGCTGACCCGGCCATCGTTTGTGATGAAGCCATGACCACTGATGGTTGTGGTGTTCCTGCTATCAGCAGAGCAGCACCTTGTCAGCAGGTACAATGTAGTTTTCATTGAGTTCTGTTTGCTTCTGTATGGTATTTGCTCAAGATTATTGTACATTCAGGTGTTACATTGTTTTAGGCAGGCAGGCAGACATACATTCACCCACATTGGGTTGAATCTGAACATGAACATTGCTTGTGGCTGCTTTTAGATTAGCTTGCGCTTGGCTTATTTGCTGTTTGTCTCACATTGAGCATTGAGACTGAGCTGGGTCAGCAGACTATGATTCTTTGCCACCAACAGGAGGTGATTTGCAACAGTCCATGCTGTGTCTCATCTGGCGTCAAACGCTCTCCCTTAGTATTTCAACTATGCTTGCAGCATGCAAGAATGCATATTCTGGAGAAGTTGGCCACATAGTTGGGTCAAGGTTAAGTCCTTCAAACGTGGATGTAGATGCAGATTGCAACTTCAAGTCGAATTGCGGGGCAATAGCACAAAGGTGAAGATAGCACACGAGTACTGGATTGCAAGTTGCATGCATGTCTTGCAAGTATGCCAGCAGGCAATGCAGCCTTGTAATTAGTCAGTTGATCGCAAGCATCCACATGACAGGACTCTTGCTGATGACAAGCAACAGCACCAGATTGTTACAAATTGTAGTCATGAGCATCATAGCTGGGCTGTTGGTACCCTCGCCTGCAGCAGCAAACAGAGGGGGTAAAATATTGGGAACATGTCAAAATACACACATGGTGACACACACACACACATGGCAACAGGGTAAAACACATGGAAACATTGTCAAACACGCACATGGCAATGTGTGGCAATGTGGTAAAACACACACATGTTAGCATGGTGAAACATGTTCACATCGATACAGGTGGGAGCTTTGGGTCATGCCCTGTGCTGGGGCAACGGCAGCCCAATCTGTTGAGTTGCATCAACTTGTATGCATTGCCTACACATACATGGCTCAAATCACTTGCAAGGTAACACAAGCTGCAGGGGGCTACAACTAAATGTTCCTCACACTGCATTAGAGAGAGGGCTGGACAGCTGCTGTATTATGCACCCCTGTCAAGATAAACACGCACATCTAAGGAGGTAGCGTTACTAAGCAGGGTCAGGGCAAGCAGATGCAGGTGCCTCATCAGTCTCAAATAAAACTGCTTGAGGCCACCGATAGCCGACATGCACATGAACAGGAATGCATTGTCAGAATGCGCTGTTTACAGGATGTCATCTGCATGATTTGCAGCGTCAAAGCACTGGCAAGCCCCATGATGCATTTCTTGTGGTTTCATTGTGTGTGCAGTAGCAGTCAACATGCTGCTGTCAGCAGCCACTATGCTGGAAGTGTGGATCGGATATGACCAGCTGCTCACTGCTCTTGAAGTGCTCAGGTCAAATAGTCCCAAAAGCAAACATCTGGCTTGAGCTAGGCATGCACATCACAAGCACAACTGATACGTCTGAACAACACAACCATATATGTGGATATGTCACTCCTCATACATGTCTTGATGACGTGTAATCTGTCCTTGTGTTGCAACTGCCTGTCTCAAGCCAGGGAGTGAGCGAGTGAGCGAGTGAGTGAGTGAGTGAGTGAGTGAGTGAGTGAGTGAGTGCATGAGCTTACCATACTGCCCTGAATTCCTCTCGTGCAGATGACAAGCGGGTTTTTAGGTTTGGTGTCCTGAGGAGTGCGTGGGCAAGAACAACTGTGTTGCCTGCAGCAGCAAAGCAGAGTGGCAAAAGCAACACACTAAAATAGCACTTTTTGCATCAGCTAGAAACAAGCCGCAAGCTACTCAACAGCTGCACTGCAAATTGTTTGTTTTATCACATTCCGGGCACATGTGATGGTGTGCATTGTACATCTGTGACACACAATCACCTATGCCAGGAATGTTGTTGCAGAATACTTGCACTGGTCGACTTGACAGCAAAGAGACAGGAACTGTCTGCATTGAGGGGATCGATGCTGCATACTGTGTTTAAAGCCTGACTTGCTGCAAAATTCTGTCGATTTGGCGATTGTTCACAAGTTTGCAAATGGAACTATCTAAAGACTTGCAAGTACATTTATGCAAATGCACACATGACATGACAGCAGCTTGTATGCGCATGGCAAGCTGAAGCTGGAGAGAAAGGGCAGACCTGACTGTGCGACCCTCAGCATCTTGCAGTACGCTGTTGGGTCCAATAAAGGAACGTCGCTTAAGCTGAAGACATGCCGCTGAGCAAAGCAGCATTCACAGAAAATGATTGATCAAAAGACATGTACATGGTAGGTGCTCTGAAAGACACAAGCTTTGGCAAGTGGGCACAAGCCAGTGTGACTAGCAAGCCTTGAGTTGAGGACTGCTGTTCAATGCCATGCAGATGACCAAGTTTTACCAGTCGACTTTACCTGTCAAGGCAGCCCACAGGATTGTCAGGTGGGCAGCACTGTAGTAGAGCAAAAGAACACCTAAGCTGAACAGGACAGCCACAACTGCTATGCGCTGCACCCCACAGATTTTGACTGTTCGCCTCCCTGGAGGCGCTCTGCATCACATGACACAAGCGCTCACAGGAGGTCTGACATGTAGCTTTCAAAAGGACAGAATATGAATTGAGCGCATGCTATATGCCGCATGAAAGATGTTAAGGCTTGCGGCAGCAGCATACAGCTCAAAGATTTCACGCAAACAAATTTGATTAGTGGAGAGAGGACTCATGCGACTTGATTCAAGTACATCATTGCATTGCAGAGTTTTGCATGCACAGGCGATGCACGCCTGGAAATCTAGTTCTCGACGATCCAAAAGAGAGCATGTGGTGGGGAGCTCATTCATGCCCAACCCTGGTTGGCATTTCCCTTGCTAAGCATCGAGCAGCATGTTGCTTCCACGCTTGACAGCTACACAGCCACAGGCAGGATTGGAGCAGTTGCTTACCCGTAGCCGCTATGCCCTCCTGATATAGCTCTTATTCGCTGGGCTAAGGGCGGGTGCATCTTCCGTATGAATCGCAGTATTCGATCACTGCACCATCACTGCAATGGCTGAGACTATGCAGTTGCACAAACAAACACTGGGTTTTGAGTGACATAATGCCCATAACATCAGCAGAGTCTGATGACCTTGTGTCACTGTATACGTATTGCATAATGCAGTGCACTGCAGCAGAAATGAGCCACATAAAGATATGCCTAAGTCTTTGTGTATGTTCAGCAGCTGCGCACACACCAGTGGCAAAGGCATAACAGCAAGGCTAGCGGTGCAAAGCTGCCAGATGACTTTGCGTGTGACATGGCCTGATCAAGCATGAACACATCTCATGCAGCTTGCCAGGCAATCATGTACCTGAGTGTTGTGGCAAAAGTGTCGTTCAGACACAAGACCCCAGACCCAACGGCCAAAACAGACAGCAGGGCTGTTGGACGCCGTATGAAGGCTATGACAAAGCTGACAAGGACAGTCAGAGCATAGTTTGATCGATAGTAGTACACATTGCACTTCAAGCGCTGCTGGAGCTTCTGCTGAGTCTTTGGAAAAGAGAATCTGCTGAAGAACTCGCCGACAGGCCTTGGTGGCTGCGACCAGTCCACCTGTGGAGCATGTGGAAGCATTTGTGGACCTGTGCATTGTCTGCAAGGTGTATGCATTCCTGAACAGTGCATGCGCAACAATTTGATACCTCTCTCAGTGAGGTCAGAAGCTCGTCATATGTGACGTTGCTCCAGTCCATGGACAGCAAGCCAAATTGATGCTGCCAAGATGATCAAACCGTCTTGCGAGACGCTTGATGGAGCCCTGCGCTGACCTAAGCTGATTGATCAGTCGTAGTCACAGAGAAAGAGAGACACTCTGGCAGATTGAGACCGTCAAAAACTCTGGCTGCAAGAGAGCTTCTTGCGCGGACTACCAGCACTGACTTGGCTAATGAGAACGTGAGCTACGCACACGTGTTTCGCTTGAGGAAGCCAGCAGGCACGGGCATGCAGGGAGAGAACGACCGATAGCTTTCAAAGCAACGACATCAGACCCATACGCACAACTTGTATTTGTTACGAATGCCAATGCTATGCTGGCGCAGCGCAGGAGTGCAATGGTGCAAGGCCTGCGATGCTGCATCAATGCTTCTGCCCATCAATGACTGATCGAGGAATTCTGAAATTGAAACCGCCACTCTATTATGCCTGCAAGGGTTGCACGGCTGCTCAAAGCAGCATAAGGCCGCCGCTATGCAGTAGCTGCTGCTGCGGGCACTTGGCTGGGGTCCGAGGGCGCAGCAGTCTGCGCAGAAGCATCGGCAAACATCAGAGTATACGGTTACGGAGGAACGCATCTTGTTTGACCCGCTTGAGCCTGTGTGTGTGCAGGGCGAGAGCGCGCTGGAAAATATGATGACCAGCAGCTATTGAGCGTCACTCAGAGGCGAAGAGACTGTGCACGCTTTGCCAAAGAGCAGCGCATAGGTATGCATGCATCAAACACGACTGGACTGCAAGTCTGCCTGTGCAACAGCCATATGATGAGAGCATGAGCTATCTTCATCCTGAACTTAGATATGTCGAAAACCACTCATTGGCTGTGGTTCTGATGGCTGCATGTGCATGTTTATGGCTGCATTGATGTTGCCTGGGCAAGGCCGATGATGAAACCTTTGGAAATCCAACGCTGAACACCAGATGTTGAATATACCATCGAGCTTTTTAATTCTGAGGTCTGAGCATGTCTATCTCGTGTGTCATTATGCTGCTGCTGCTGTGGACTATGATGAGCGTTCAGTCTGACTCATTGAATGGAAGAAATATGTTTAACCTCCTACTCATGCTGAGTCCTTCTCTCCAGCAGCAGTGTTAGCGTTCACTGTTTCACGTGATGTTTTGATGTGCAGCAAGGGATGCTTTTCATCACATGGGTAATTTGCGTCTGCTGGCTAGCTGACATGTATCGATGCTGATGCTGCATCCAATGCTTCCTGTTGTGATATTGTCGTTGTTGGGGTGACAGTCCTGACTGCATGCTGTCTGATGCAGGTTTAGCAGGGCAGCTCAAGGTTGCCATGCATTGATCGTTGCAGCCAGGCCTATGTGATGGCCGCTAGGCCTGTGGTCAGGTCAAGTCAGGCTCTCACAATACACACACTGTGTGTGTAGTTCCAATATTTCACGAGAGGGGCATCAGCTCAATGAGCTTTCAAGCTGTCCATGCCTACCTGCCTTCCAGTGCCAAGGATAGACAGAGAGATTGTACCAAATCTGGTCAGAGTCAAGGGCTTCTGAATGTTGGTTCAGGGCAGGCCACAATTATGCAAGAGAGAATTGCGGATATTGAGTGCCACAGTGTCCCAAGTGCTATCAGCCCAATGCGCTTTTGCAACTTTAGAGCCCTGTTAGAGCCCTGTTCAAGATACAGACCAGAGTCATCACTTGGCATGACAGCACGTTTACACATATTGTACATGTGAAGATAGCGTATGGTTCATGACGTCGTTCATGTCATGCATGTTGCAGAGCGGGATGCAAATCAGTGCGCAAAAGCAGCATGCGTTCTTGGTTAATTGGTGTGCCTGTGCAACAGCTCACAACTGGCGGCTGAGCTGCAAAGTGCTCGTGCTGTCATACGTCAAACAATTCCTGCTGTAGTCAAGTGTGGGTGAACTGACACTTTATGACACAACACTGGTTCAAGACGATTTCAGACTAAGAGCATAGCAACATGCACCTGCTGCTGTTGGGCCTGACAGAGACAATAGCCTAATGAGACACCAGCTAGACCTGTATGCAAACATGCTTCATGCATGGCAAGTAGCTAGGAAAGCATAGAAAACTGTTGGGCTATACTTGGATTGCTGCAAACCCTTGCAGCATCCTTGCAATTGCTGAAACCATAGAGCTCAAGATCACATGAAGGTTAGCAAGACTGCAGTGAAGGCCATCAGTATGGTGCATAGTAGTTGCGCCCTCGTCCCCGGCCTCTAGGTGCGTACCTGCAATGCACACAACTTCAAATGTCAAACCTTGAACACTTTCTGTGAGACTCTGCTGGCAATTGCAACAGAAGCATTCTTGAAGGCTGGCAACAGCGTAACAAGCATGCTATGCCAATGTAGCCTCCAACAAAACAGCAGGTTTTGACATCAGTGCAGAACAGAGAGGCCTTCAGATTGGACTTGCTCGAGCAGTGTCACATGCACGCCTCGGCAACAGCATGGTCTGGAATGGAACGCTGACACGTCGCTCAGGTCTGTAATGATTGCCTGCAATATTTTCAGTTCGCAAGCAGATCAAACAAGTACATGGGCGCATTGACAGTGCTGTGGTTCACAATGACAACACCTTGACGTGATGAAGACTGACTGTGAGTTCTGATTCAAACAAGTCGTCGCTGTCTTACCCATAGCCTCCGCCGTAGCCCCCATAGCCATAGTTGGGGTCAAACCCACCATAGTAGCCACCCCGCCCTCTGCCCCTAGGGAAGTAGCCTCTACCCCTAGGTGGGCCCCTGCCCCTAACCCTACCTCTCTCTTTCATGCCTGGCACATTATGCCTCTTGGGATTTACCTGCAACGTATGTCCGGGCTTCCGTATGCACCTGGCGTCATGGCAAAACCTCCCCAGCAAGCATGTCAACAATGATGATGTTGCCGCCGAGGCATCAAAGCAGCTTCAAGAGGGTTGGCATCACTTGATTGTGACACTCACATGCTGCTTACTGATTGCCAAGGCTGCTGTATGCATGCTCTTGCCTAGCAGGGGCCATGCTGATGCACAGGTAAAGCCATACTGGTCTCGGATGTGTTGCAAGGTCAGCCAGAGCTGTTTGTTCTGTGCATGCATCTAGAGGCAGAATGTATTAATATTGAATGCAAAGCTGAAGTAAACTCAGCTATCAAAGCACATGAAGCACAAAAGGAAGGCTATCCACTAGATGACTGCTGACAAAGATAGCTGCAGGAAACTTTGCGTGCTGAAGCAGAGCATACGCAACAGTGAAGCTGATATGGTACGGGTGCTGGAAGCAATGCCAAATGCATGACACCAGTCATTGTCTAGTCTGCAGTTCTGTTGACACACCTTGATTTGGCGATTCCGCAATTCTGTGCCATCAAGCAATACTGCAGACACAGCCGCATCTGCTTTGTCAAACTCTATGTACGCGTATCCCTTTGCCCCACCAAACTTGTCAGTGAGAATTGTTACTCTGTTGACGACACCACACTCCTGCATGAAGACTGAGCTGTCACGACCTTTGTAGATGAAATTGCTTGGCGCCCTGGAAGTGTCATGATTTTGGGCCAACTATACCTGGAAATGCCGTTGTAGCTCCTCAGGTGTGCAGTCATAGTCAACATTCCCCACATATACTGATCTTGAATCTGCTTCCTTGCTCGCCCGTTCTGCCTCTTCTGCATCTATTGGCTGTTCAGGCTCACCTTGGAATTCCTTCTCTGCTTTCGCCTGCCATTGACAAGAGGTGGTCTTTACCGTCTTCAGAAAGCAAGTGCAGCAGCATGCGAAAGCTACGTTGGGTGTCACTTACAGTGTGCTCCTCCATTTTCTTCTTTTCCTCTTCAAGTTGCGCTAGACGGGCGCGCATGGAAGCCAGCTCCTGCACATGACACCTGGCATGCTTGGCAACAGCGCTGCAGGGACTGTCACAGGCATCTAGCATACCTCCTCGTGCGTCGCATCCCCATTGCCCTCCTCGAAGGCATCCTGCAGCTGCTCGTCGCCTTCGTAGTCTGTCATGGCAGGCCCGCCGAAGCAACAGGTGAGCGCTAAGCACAAGCTGCGCTGGAGTGGATCTAGAGGTGTCGGCGCACAGGCTTCTGCTCAATTGGTCGACGCGCTGCTAAACAAACGGTATTGCAATCCTTGCAGATGTCTTGCGTATTGTCTGTGCGCAATTGCGGTTTCGCGAGCACACTCACAATTTTTTGCTTGGACAACTGCACAGCGAGAGGTACGCCGTCGTTGCATCGTAAATCGCATTGCATACAGAGTCAGTGCTCTGGTCAGTGCTGCAAGCTGCAAAGCTTTGTGTGCTGCCAAACCACCAATTTATGAGCACGACTACAAGCTCATTGCCTGCCTGCACAGCGTGTTGTGAAAGATATCCTTCATATGCACACAACATTTCATGCCTGTGCAATGCCAAGGATTTCATGCATTCTCATCAAGTAAAGCATAACTGTCTATGATGGGCAGAGGAGCACACGAGATGAAGCGTACACGTTTCAACACGGACCCTTGCAATTGTCTGTAGCTTGGCAATAGGCATGGCAGTCACACTGCAAAGTGTAAACATGTCTCAATGTATGATATCGTTTCTGTCCACCTATCTATGCAGTGGAAACAGGAGGGCATTCTGTACACGCTGGATTTGACTGCCAAGATGCTCTTCTCAACAGACAGCGCTGCATCTGACAACTTCTACTCTACAGCAAACTATGACAGAATTTAATCTACACGCGGCCTATGCTATCTACAATTCCTATTGTGGTGTGCTATCTGAACTCAAGATGTCAGGCAGGGCATCAGCAATGCCACAAGCCATGGACATCCAGGATTGGGTTCATGACTGTACATTTGGAGGGCTGCGCAAGAGGCTCTGGACATCAGAGCGCTGATGCTTGGGCTATACTGGACAGGGCTGGAGATGTAGTTGTCCACAAGGCTGCCAAGACCAGATCTGAGCGAAAAGGTCTTGACCTACTGTGCAGGCATTGCTTCTCATGCTGCTGCCATGTAAGGAAAGCTGGCAGCTGAAGGTGGGTCAGCCTGCAACAAACGCAAACTTCTTGTTAGCTGTTGCTAGTTGCTACTGCAGCTATTGTCAGACTTGGTGCAGGTCTTTTGCATGCATGCATTGAGGTACAGGTGCCCAAAAGCTGCCCAATGCATAAAGCTGTTTTGGGTGGCAAAGCTTGGCACAAGTCAGCTGATGCAAATATGCATGCTTGACGCAACCTTTGCAAACTCAGCATTGCATACAATGCCTGACCATTGCGTACGATGCCTGACAGCTGCATGAATGTGCCCATGCAGTGAAAAGGGTTGAGGAGGTCATCATTGCACACAATGCCTGGACATTGCATGATATGTCCCCATGTGAATCGAGACACGCCATGTCTTGACATGAATGCACCGCCGCTCTGTAAACATACCGTGGAGAATATCCTCTTGTGCACCAAGTGCTCATCAGCTGCCCAGGACATCTTCTTAGGGGTCTTTGGTGATGCAGACCGCCTCTTGCCCCTCTTGCTTGCAACCCTGTCCCTTTGTGCCTCTGCCAGGTCACCCGCCACAACACTGGCTGCATAATCTGCCCTCAGCTGTGCAGCTGCGTTTGCTGCACGCACTGCCTCCTTGACCAAGACATCAAAGGTGCCTGCGCAAGAAGGAGGTCATGAGCAGATGAGCTTGCAGCAGCAACATCAAGTAGCAGACTAGACTTCTTGTAGCAACACAGCATCGATCACCAAAACAACAGGTAGCCACAGTGCAGACGATTATGCATGAACACTTTCACCGCCTGTGCTGCATGACATTGCTTCCGTGCAAATGGCATGACTTCTTATCAGAAGCATGCAGAACATGCTTGAAAGCAAATGCTGCATCAGAACATTGGTGTGAGGGCTTTGAGGCATACCTGCAAATTGTGCCAGCCTCTGAACAGCCTGCTCAGCCACCTTTGTAGCGTGCACTGCCTTCTCAGCAGCCTCAAAGCTGTGGTCCTTGGCGTTGCGAAGCTGCCTCACAGTCTTTGTGGTCCTGTTGAAGCTCTTCTTCTTCAAGGCTACCGTCTGCTTCAAAGCCAAAGTTGCTGTTTTGTGCAAGTCCTGACCATACCTTCCCATGCCTGCAGCAAATCTTTTTGCAATCAAGCTGCATGCATACAGCTGCATGTGACCTTAAGTCAGGTGCTGACTTCTGCTGCATTTGCTTTGTAAAGACATTTTGCTGGTATGACCAAGACGAATATTTCAAAAAGCTATGGCTCAAGTTACATATGCCATGATGCCATTGTCATCTGTGACTTGCCTGTGGGGCTTTGAGCAGGGGAGGCCTCTTCTTCCTCGTCATCACTGCTGCTGTCTGAGTCAAAGTTGATTGCTACAGAAATCAAAGACGCTGACTGGGCACTAACTGCTGGCCTCAACCCTGTAAATTGACACAAGCAACATTCAGCAGGTCCATCAGGCAAGACAAGTCCTGAAAGTCAAGTCAACGGCAACAGTGTTTCTGCCAATGCACCACGTGCCTTGCGTCTGTACACATCATTACAGCAAATGTGCAGTAACACAGCCTCAGTACAGCCAGATTGCTCTAGCCTGAGCCATGTGATAAGTTGTGACGATAGATGCAGACTAGTGCAGGATTGATTGTCAAAGCGTTTATACTTGACAAGAACAGTACGCACCTCCTGTTGAAGACCTCCAAGTTGTGGCAGCCTCAGTAGGTGCAGTCTCTGGCATGCCCTGTTGGTCCAGGCTTTCATCAAGGGTGAGCGACCTGCTGCTGTTGCTACTGCGCTGCTTGTCATCATGGTCTGCTTGCTGGTGCACTTTGTCATCTACCCAAGGCAAGTCACGGCTGCTGCTGTTACTGCTCTGCTCGCTGTTGAAACATACTGATGCAAATTCCTGGCGGTCGTCGCTGCTGTTTAGCAGACTGCTGTCAGCCAATAGAAGCAGGTTGAGAAGGCCTTCTGACTCTGCTGGTGCTTCCTGAGCTGCTTCAAGGTCAAGATCCTGCACAGTTTACACAAGCTTGAATTTGCAAGTCATGACACGCAAGCTGAGCTTCTAGGGAAACTATTGCAAATTGAAGATTACAATTTGCCGGTGACCAGTTACCTGCTCATGACGATGACAAGCATCCTCTGCATCATCCAATTGTATCTGAAGTCCATGCACTCCTGACAGATTAGGAGACCTGTTCTCCTTGGGTGTCCACTGGCAGTTGTCTACTGCTTTGGCAGAAGGCTGAGTGTGTGCTGTGACTGTGGAAGCTGACTTGCTGACTGCTTCAGTTACCTCAGCAAGGCTGTCCAACGCACTGAAGGAAGCTGATGTTGGCAAAAGAGCCTCATCAGATGAGATCTTTGCCCTCTTGACCACAACTTTTGCAGCCTGCACAGCAGAGGCATTACCGTATGACTACCCTGTGCTCTGAGCTATGCCCTGAAACTCGTTCGTCTGAAAGAAGCAGCGAGTCAAGCGACAGAAGACACATGCAGATGACTTTGGCAAGTTACGAAGTGCCTTCCTATGGGCGCAGCACTTGAGTGGCTGGACTCAGCAAATGTACAGGCTTTCAATCTACGCGTCCAAAGTCGGCGGGCAGTCACTGTCAAAACGATGCTGCACGAATAGACATGCCAAATATGTGAGCAGCTTCCGCAGCAATGCCTGCTGCCGTGGTGGACGCGCAGAGAGAGCTCAAGTGTGGCAGCGCAATCTGGGCCTAGTGGACTACGAAGACACGGTCACGAGATTTCAAGCTGTGAACACAGAGCTAGCACTCACCTCGTCAACATCTGTAGCCCTCCTCTTTCTGAAAGCTTCGGTTATCATTGTACCTGAAGTCAAGAGCAGCTATGTTTGCTGTCGAAAGACTCTACACAGTCAAGCTAAGCAGTGGAGGCAGTGTCATCCGAAAACTGCAGGCAGTGCTTGTAGCGACAGCCGGACACGATGTCAAACAATGTCATACCTAGCATGTGCGGCATTGACTTTGCTCAGGATTCTGCGAAACGATAAACGGCGCAAACAGCCTTAAGCCGGGAAAGCACTCTGCAGCGGATGGCGCAAGGACCCCTTTAACAGAAGCTTGCTGGTCGCCGGAAGAGCTAGCTAGCCTGCAGCAGCTGCTCGTGTCTGCTACGGCAATGACCTGCTTTGAGACTCGTCCAGTGCCACTTGCAACAACTGCTACGCTGGCGACAAGCGTTTCGTGAGCAGTGACCTTTGAAATTTCCCGGCAAAATTGTCAATCCCCTCGCCAGATAAGGTCATCCCCGAAGCACACATTGGCGATCCCGCCATTTTTTGCTCACCACGCTGGCTGTGGCTGTTTCAGTCGTCACTGCATACGCACGCGCTGACCAGAATGGCGGCCAGCGTTTGGCCTTTTCCGCGGCTGAGGGGCTGTGGCTCCGGGCTTGTCCTGCCCCCTGCATAGCCGTAATGCAATCCTTGCAGGATCAGCGTGACAGAGTGGAAGGCGGCACCACATGGCTCCCCACCTGATCCGCTTCTGCATCACATTGTGACCTCAGTGACCAGAAAGCCGGACGGTCGTTCGATGCAATGTGTGGTCAAAGGTGCCCAGCAGCGCATGTTGAGTTGACTGCGTGTGCATCCAGATCGCTGCACGGTCAACCTGCAGTGACTGCCAGTCCGTGTGGACCTGCACCGGTAGTTGAGCCAGAATCGTGATCTTCGAAGTGTCTCAACAGTGGCAGAACACATTATGCGGCAATGAATAGTAAGCACTCGCAGACTAGGAGACGCATCACAAACAACGACGCTGCTGCTGCCTGCCTTCCCAATATGGCTTTGTGATCTTTCTGTCGATTCCGGCTTGCACCATGAACGACAATAGGTTGTGTAGCTTATGCGGTCATGCCGAAGGCTTCCAGACAGACCAGCTAGGCCATCTGATAGGCCCCGTTGGCGAGGACTCGAAAAGCAAGAAAGCACTTTGGGTGCACCGTGAGTGCGCCATCTGGAGCCCTGAGGTGTGTGACCCTGGCTGATCGCGCAAGATACAGGCAACATCAAGTATAGCACTGCATCAATTGCGTGCCCCACAGGCATATGAGACAGGCGATGCTCGCATCAGAGGCATAAGTAAGGTTCTGAAAAGAGCCAGAGTGACATGGTAAGTACCATGTTTGAAAGCATGATGTTAATGCATCCATGTTTGCATGCATGCATCCGCCACATATAAATTTTTGCATGTCTCAGCTGACTGTTGCTCTCTAAGCTGACAATTATGAAACCTCCTCAGCGTTCAACTACATTTTGCACAGACAGTAATGCATGCATGCATATACTTCCTGGTCTTGCAGGTGTGCTGAATGTCAGCAGCGCGGTGCCACCATGGGCTGCCGCTTGGACAACTGTCCACATTCCTTTCACAAGCACTGCGCCAAGCAGGCAGGCTGCACCTTCTACCCCAGTCAGTATCTCATCGCATGCAAAGCGCATGCCCACATGTATGGAGCAGATGCGCCAGCAGGAGGGTGAGACACTTCTGACATGTCTTGATGATTAAGTTGCTGGTGTCATTGGCAGAGCATGAGGTCAAGAGCTGAAAGCCTTACACATCTTGAACACAGATCCAACAGCGTGACTATGCATGCGTCTGCAGAGGGATCATAGGCATGCACAGCAAGCAACTTGCCAGACACTGGGTTACCAACCTTTGAGCTGGATATGCTGTTGCCCATCAAAATCAATGCAAACCTCCAGCACGAGAGCTGGGTTGGCTGCAGGCAAACCCCAATATCTCCATACAGCCCATACCCACTGGCTAGGCACCTGCATGGAAATGGTGCCAATGGGGCAATGAGTCCTGTGACTAATGCTGCTGGCATCAAGCGCTTGCGCGACACTCCTCCAGAGGACAGAATGCGTAATGCAAGGAAGGCTGTCAAGCGTCTGCGGCATGAAACCAGGTATTGCTACAGCTTCAGCAAATTTGTAGAAATAACTCGGCCAGACAAAATGGCTGTGCGTCTGGCAGTGTTTCTAATACTATAGGCTTCATTGTGAAGCGACATAGTGAGGGCATTTTTGCTTTGTGCTACACTCACTCAGTCCTGCTGACAGCTTGCTTTGAAATGCTTGCGATGTCACAGTTGACCATGCAGTTGCCATGGAATACCAGCCTCAAAGCTTTACTTGCAGACAACACTTCTGAAAGCTGGTGTTGAGGAGTGTGTGCACAGGCAAACGCTATCTTGTGTTGACATCACATGCCATGACTGCCAATGCCTTTCATTGCCTTTTGGCCTGTGTTGCTGTGAGCAGTAACAGCTCTCATTGTTCAGAAGTCTTAAGCCCAAGATGCACAACACTACACAATCTTGAGGGCGGCAGTATCTGAGCAGCTCAAAAAACACAAGCACTTACAGCAAAGCAACCTTTCTTATGTAAGTTCGCAAGCCCAAGCATGAATATCTGATGCAATCACACATTATCCAAAAAGTCCTCCCCAGCAACTCTCATGCCTGCTGGCAAACGATTGCCATTTCCATTGCTTTCTTCTTGTCTCAGGAAAATTCTGCTCAGTGATTTGCGATTGCATTCCGCACATTGCGCAGTAAACATGCTACTCACAGCGAGAGACAGGGTCATGTCAAGGCGCTTGATTACTCTTCATGTTAGCTAACTCGATTGCACTGCATGTCCAACACTTGGAACTGATCAAACAACATCTGAGTAGTTGAGACATGCACCAAATCAACACGTCAATACTGTTTTGCAGGGCAGCGCTGGCAGCAGGATCTGATGATGAAGAGCACTTCCAGAAGAAGAATGCAGCTCGTTTAGCCAGAGACAAGCTCAGGCTGAATCCGGTTGTGCTGGGTATGTCCATTCTTTGCATAGCTCCACGCCATTTGCTGCCAAAGCAAAGAAGCTGCTTCAAACTTTGATCGGACAGATAGTGCAAAGTCAGCTTGTTTTCTTTGACAGATAATGCAAGGAGAATCAACAATCTGCATGCATGTATGTGAGTGGATGATGTGCTGTCCGCTTGATCGATTGGTGAACACCACTGGCTTTTGCTGCACTTCAATAGTTAGAGGCACACAAGACAATAGCCTTGGCGAGGCACAGCCATCCACAAGTAGAGCTGTGGGACCATTTCCTAGGTCGGTCAATCAATCAATCAATCAATCAATCAATCAATCAATCAATCAATCAATCAATCAACATTTACTGTCATGGGGACCCAGCAGGGGGTCATACAGACAATGTCAGCCAATACTAATCTAATGCATGTGGCAGCCAAGCTTGCTGTGCCCACGCCCTAAAACAACGTGTAATGTCAATGGCTGGGTTGCGCATAACGTACCTCCTATGAAAATAACATTTCCTAAGGTATTCACCAAGAAGGCTGTGCTGGCCAGTGTTCAACAAAGTTGCTACTGAGGTGACAGCGTTCACATCAGCCATGTGAGAATTGACACAGGCAGGTGCTAGTGGCTATGGCACACGCAGCTGGTGGCAAGAAAGTACTTTCTCTTTATGAAAGCTGTGTTGGCTACCAAGAAAATTGTCCTTACAACGGATTGCCCTTAACTAAAGATGCCTTTGCAGGCAAAATGTAGTGAAAGGTTTTCAACTGCTTTGTCCTTGCATTGAGAATGTCCTTTTGTTGAGTGTCCTTATACAGAGAAGCTACTGTATCTCTGTCTGTTCTTGCTTCAAGACGCGAGTGCTGCGAGCTTGAGCCTAAACCCATGCAGGCTTGAGTGCACTGCTAAGCTTCTGCCAAGCCAAAAGTCCTTCCTGTGCCGCTATATAGGCACACATCAGTTCTGCCAGCTTGCTAGAGCATGGCTGCCAAGCTCTGAAAACCTGCCAGAACTGGCGTGTGTTTGAAGTAGCGCTATGGAAGGTGATAGGTCATTGTCAAAAGACTTGTCAGCAGTTGAGAATCCCTTGCTGAGGCTGCCAAGCTCATGCTCAGTGATGTGACTCTTGTATGCTTGCACCAGTGTGCCAGCAATGACATTCACACCTTGTATTTGCAAGCCTTTGGCCACAGTCAGGGGCTTCTGTCAACCCCTCAGAGTCCCCTGCTGAGGCCATGGGATTGTGCCAGGTGTCATGCATCACATGGGTTCACGTGTTTTTGCTCCTGGAGTGACAGTGACGTGTCACATTTGCAGATGCTAGGCCTTAGTCAGAGGCTTCTGGCAAAGACCCCAAAGCCCGCTGTTGGGCCTGTTGGGGATAAGTCACGGAAATTATGCATGTTTGTATTGGTGCACTATGACATTCATATATTGCGCATGCAGGTCCTAGACAGCAGCCAGAACCTTGTGCCAAACCACCAAAGGCCCTTTAGGCCCTCGCTAGGGTTGTGCCAAGTGACAAAAATTTACATGTGTACATGTGTCTGCACTCCTGTAGTGACGAACAATGCTCACACTTGCAGGTGCTAGGCCACAGCCATGGCGATCCACAGACTCCCAAAAACCCCCCTGAGCCCCCTACTGGGGTTGTGCCAGGGGATAGGGCTGTGGTGAGTGAGGGCTGGGCGGCAATGCGCGGTCATGCGCCTGTGGTTCAGCAGCTAAATGAGATTGGCTGCTGGGGATGTTTCCAAGTGATCAACACTATGTGTATGGTGCTAACACTCTTGCACTGACGGTGCCACATTTGCAGATGCTGGGCCACAGTCAGGAGCTTCTGCCAACCCCTCAGATGCCCCTGCTGGGGCTGTACCAGGTGGCAGGAATGTGATGACTGAGGGCTGGGCTGCTGTGGGCGGGCATGCACTCTGTGGTTCAGCAGCTGAAGGGGATAGTGGTTTTGAGGGTGTGCCAAGTACCAGAAACTGTATGAACTGATGTTTTTGATCTTGTAGCAAACATTGCATTCTACTTGCAGGTGCTAGGCCACAGTCACAAGCTTCTGCCAAACCCCCTGAGCCCTCTGCTGGGGTTGTGCCAGCTGACAGGAATGTGGTGAGTGAGGGCTGGGCTGCTGTGGGTGGTCATGCAGCCGTGATCCAGCAGTTGAAGGAGATGGTGCTGCTGCCGCTGCAGTATCCAGAAGTCTTCAAGCATATGGGCATCACCCCTCCAAGGTCACCCTCGATCACCACTGCAGAGCGTCAGTGGTCTGTCCCTGCACTGCTATGCTGCATAACAATGCTGCGGGCCCTACAGCATCCCGTCCCTGCAAAACCCAGAGGTCTTCAAGCACTCAAGCATCACCCCACCAAGCTTGCCTGGGTACATCATTGTCTGTTACCTGCCCCCACAAGAACGCTGCTGCTACCTTTGCAGCGTCTTGCCTCTGCAGTGTTCAGAAGTCTTCACGCACATAGGCATCATCTTGCCCAGATCACCGCTGTGCATGCTAAGGCTGCCGTTGTACATCAGTGTCAGTCATCTGTCCATCAGGTAAGAAGGTTGCTGTTGGCGGTCATGCAGCTGTGATGCAGCAGCTGAAAGACATGGTGTTGCTGCCGCTGCAATACCCGTTCTTTCGGCACACGGGTATCACACCACCAAGGTGAGCCCTGTGCATCCCCACATTGCCCAGGTGCAGCAGTGTCAGGCAATTGTCCATGAGGCAGGTGAGCTGCTGTGGGCAGTCATGCAGCTGTGATGCAGCAGCTGAAGGAAATGGTGCTGCTGCCGCTGCAATACCCGTTCTTTCGGCACACGGGTATCACACCACCAAGGTGAGCCCTGTGCATCCCCACATTGCCCAGGCGCAGCAGTGTCAGGCAATTGTCTATGAGGCAGGTGAGCTGCTGTGGGCAGTCGTGCAGCTGTGATGCAAACAGCTCAAAGACATGGTGTTGCTGCCACTGCAATACCCTGAGGTCTTCAGGCACACGGGCGTAACACCACCAAGGTCATCTTTGTGCGTACACAGATTGTCCATATGCATCAATGTCACTCGGTTGTTCATGAGGTAGACAATGTTGATGCTGCTGGCAGTCCATTTCTCAACGCTTTTTAGTATACTGTGTTAGAGCCGAGACAATCATCTGCAAGCCCAGAAGTAATACGTTCTTTGTGCGTCTTAACGGCTGCAGGGGCATTTTGTTCCATGGCGCCCCAGGCACAGGCAAGACCCTGGTGGCTAGAGCTTTGGCAGGGGCCTGCAGCCATAGCCAGGGTGGATCTGCTGTCACGCTATTTGCTCGCAAGGGGGCAGATTGCCTGGGCAAGTTTGCTGGGGAAGCTGAAAGGACCCTTAGACTGCTGTTTGATGAGGTGTGCCCTTGCAAGCTCATTGAGTATATCACAGCACTTCCTTTGTGTTAGGCATGTTTGTTGACCCAGCATCAGCGGCAGCATGGTTGCTGCAATGAACAATGTCGCTCTTATGGATTTGAATGCGATGAGAACTTTTCAACCAATAAACGCCTGAAGCACAGCAAGCTGGGCACGCAGCAAACAAGGCAACCCCAATCACCCTTTTGGGTCAGGTAAATGCTTTGGCGCCGGCAGCTGCAGTCATTAGTGTTGCACATCTTCATTGGGACTTGGTGCAATCTGTCAAGCGATGTCTGCATTGCTTTTCAACAATCATGATATGTAGTGATCACACATATCACAGGCTGCACAAAGGGCACCCTCAATCACTTCCTTGGATGAGCTAGATGGCCTAGTGCTAGCCTGCGTTTCCAACAGCAGCAGCTGCTGCAATCAAGTGTTTGCATGTGCTCTCGCCTCAGCATTCCATGTCCTTCTATATCCTTTAGGCAGCAAGCATGGCACCCTTCATCATCTCCCCATGAATGAAATACCTTGCAGTGGTACAGGCAGCAAGGAGAGCGCGTTCAATCATTTTCTTGGATGAGCTAGACGGCCTAGTGCCAGCGCGTGCATCCATCAGCAGCAGCTGCTACCAACAGCTTTGTCCTTGTTTTAGTGCATCGCTTGGACGTCTAAGTCAGAATAGGCCTTGCTGTGCTTCAGGCAGCAAGGAGGGCGCCGTCAATCATCTTCCTAGATGAGCTAGATGGCCTAGTGCCAGCCCGAGCTTCTAGCAGCAGCAGCTGTGACCAAGTCTTTGCATCAGTGGTATCTACTCTATTGGCGCTCATGGACGGGCTGGTCGACAGAGGGGCAGTTGTGGTGATTGGGGCCACCAACAGGCCTGACGCAATTGATCCTGCCCTACGTAGGCCAGGGCGCTTTGACAGAGAGGTCCATTTTGCCCTGCCCTCCCTTGCAGACAGGCTTGCAATCTTGAAGGTGCGCACAAGCAGGTAATTCTCTTCTTCTAGCATTGACCCACACCTCACTGAAACGTGCTAGCGTCAATAGGATTCTTTGTAGCATTGACAGGGAGGTTTATTTTTCCCTGCCCTAACTTGCAGACAGGCTTGTAATCCTGAAGGTGCGCACAAGCAGGTGACTCCCTTCTCTCACACTGCATCAGGGCATACGGGCTCCCCAAACAGCCCTAATCTACTGTCTGGCTGGCTGTCTTTCTGTCTGGCTGTCTGTCTGCCTGGCCGTCTGTCTGCCTGCCTGTCTGCCCGCCTGTCTATCTGTCTGTCTGCCTGCCTGCCTGCCTGCCTGCCTGCCTGCCTGCCTGCCTGTTTGTCTGTCTGCCTGTTTACCTGTCTGTCAGTCTGTCTGTCCACTTTTAGTGCAGACAATTGAGATGGCTGTAGATTCTCCATTGTGGTTTTGCTCTGTGTACAAACACATGTTCAGATTGGTGTGAACTCCCTCGGGCAATAATTTTGGTCTGATGTCCCTCTCTTACCAGTTCTTTCCTTCATTAAAAGCAGGTGGCGTCAGCAGGTGCCAGCATGCGTGCTGCATTGCCTGACAGCATTCACCAACAGCTTTGCATGAGCAGATCTGCAAGCTCTGTGCACTGTTGCAATCACAAAGTGCTCTTCTTTGTCTTGCCGCTCCTCTTTGTTGCACCACTCCTCTTCTTCTTTCGATGCAGGTGGTATCAGCAGGTGCCAGCTGAGGTCCTGCAGCGCCTAGCAGTGTCCACCGAGGGCTTTGCAGGGGCAGACCTGCAGGCCCACTGCACTCCTGCAGTCACAGCTCATCCTCTTCTTTCCACTCTTCTAATACTACCCCTCTTCCTCTTTGGTACAGGTGGCGTCAGCAGGTGCCAGCTGGCGTGCTGCAGCGCCTAGCAGCATCCACAAAGCGCTCTGCAGGGGCAGATCTGCAGGCCCTATGCATCGCTGCGCCGACAGCTCCTCATCTTCTTCTTCTTGCCCACTCATGTTCTTCTTTGATGCAGGTGGCATCAGCAGGTGCCAGTGAGCATGCTGCAGCGCCTAGCAGCGTCCACTGAGGGCTTTGCAGGGGCAGACCTACAAGCCCTGTGCACTGCTGCAGTCATGGCAGCTGTGGCTCGCACCTGTCCCAGCCTTGTAGATCAGCTCTGCCATATGGCAGAAGGCAAAGAAGAGCAGAACCCTGCTCAGCAGAGCTTGAACCCTTGGCAGCAGCAGCATAGTTTCCAGCAATATTCACAGCAGATGGCCACAGAACAGTCACAGCACATTGCCACCAATCAGCCGCACCAGCAGCAGCAGAGTCAGCAGCAGCAAGATGGCCTTCAGCAACAGGCACAGCAGGTAGGCACAGAGCAGCAGCAGCGGCGGCAGCAAGGGTGTCCAAAGCAGCTGCCTGAGCAGTTGCTGGGCAGCCTGAAGGTCAGGACTGTTGACTGGCAAACAGCCCTTGCAGCTGCCCCTCTGCCTTGTTCTGCCAGGCAGAACCTTTCTGCCCTATCCTCTGGCCATGCAAAAGCCCTGCCCTACCACCTGTCGCCCTTGCTGTTACCAGCCCTGACAAGCATATTACTGCACGTCGCAGCAGCCCAGCTGCCCTGGCAAGGTCCCATGGAAGCTGCTCTAGCAGCTGTCACAGCATCTGCTGGCAAGTCCTCAGGCAGTGTGGAAGCTGGTGCAGCAGCTGGGCAGGAAGCAGAGCAACATGAGGCTCCTGAGGCAACTTTTGTCGATTTAGGAGCTGTTGAAGCATCTGTTAGTCGCTCGTCAGGTCAGCAGATGCATGCATGCTCAGTTTTGAAGTCACAATACATTCTTCTTCTCATTCTGGTTGCTGTTGTACTTCCTGATAGCACTAGCTATAAGGATTCCTGAAATGTGCAGGGTGCTAGGACTTTACAGCAACCTTACTTGAGAGCCACCTGTGAACATTCAGTTATCAGCACATGGCTGTTGCATTGCTCACAAGCAGTTCCGCTTTTGCAACATTCATTTATGAGGACATAGCTGTTGCATTGCTCTGCAAGCAAATTGAGCTCTGCAGTTGGAACAGTGTGCCTAGACAAACCTTGTCAGCTTTCTATTAGAATACGGTTCTAGCACCAGCAAAATTCCTGATGTACTGCATTTCCAGGAGAAGTTGTGATGAACTGTGCCTTGCAGGCAATTTGGGGAGGGCAGCTGATTTGGGGGCTGATCCAAACAGCCCTGGGCAGCCCACCCCACTGGGGCCACAGAGTGGGGTCCCTGAGTGGGGCTGCCAGAAACAGCCCCCCTCTCGACCCTGCAAGCTGCTGCTGTGTGGAGATGAGAACTCAGGGCAGGGCAGCATTGCAGGGGCAGTGCTGAAATTGGCGCAAGGGGTGGAAGTGCATACAGTCAGCCTGCCTATGCTTGTGGCAGGAGGCTCTGGTGATGCTGCTGTTGGTCTGGTGCAACTGCTTGAGGAAGCTAGACGCAGGTGTTTACATTGCATATGCCACGCAACAAAGTCATCTAGTCAAGACTGTGTCCATTGGAAAGTCATGTGCCTCGCCCAAACACTGGAATTGTGTTGCAAATGTGCTCTGGCATGATATAGGAAAGATGCAGGAGTGTGCATGGCTCAGGGCGTCTGAGGCAGGATCCGGCAGCATCCCTAACATCAGACGGGCTGAGATTTGAGGTGATCTTTGTCTTGGTGATCACTGTGTGTCTGTGCAGGGCCAACAGCCATTCCCCTCTGGTGCTGTTTTTGCCCAGCCTGGATGCATGGGCACTTGAACCCGCGACCATCAGCAGTGAAGATGCAGAGGAGTGCGGGCCAGCTGCAGTAGGCGGGGTCACCCCGGGGGCGACCCCTCACCGCAATGCTCAGCCCTCCATCACGCCCCTGAAAGCCTATCCTGACTCCATCTCACCATTTAGGTCAAAAGCGCTCATTGTTTCAAAAACCCTGCACCTTTTGGAAAGGAAGGAAATAGCACTTTTCGTTTTGCATTGTTTGTTTAAAAGAAAGGAATAGTGCTCTGTTTGCCCGCTGCTTGCAAATGACATTCCGAAGGGAAGTGCAGTAAGTGGCAGTTCCAGACGGCTTCTCAAACACAGAGTCACTTCATGACACCAGAAGCAGTTTTAGCAGAAACATCATTGACCAATTTGGGTGTTGCAGTTACATCCTGACTTACTGCCTGCATAAACTATGCCAGTTGTGCAGGGGACTGGTCTCACTGCAAGGAAGACAAGCAAGGAGCTCAGGAGGGTCCAGAGGCAACCTCCCTGCAGCCCCCCAGGCATCCCAGCAGTGCACCCCCACCCCTGCTCGCCATCTGTCCTTCCATCAGGTTCCCACCAGCCCCACTTTGAGCCTGCCTCGATCTAGAGCTGCTGCAAACAGCCCTGTCCAAAACTTCGCTGCTCCTGCTAGCCCCACCCTAAGCCTGCCTGGCCCCAGGGCTGCTGCAACAAGTCCTGGCATTCAGGGGCCACCCCCTGCCAGCCCCTCTTTGAGCCTGCTTCATCCTGGGGCTGCAGCAAACACCCCAATTGTGCAAGCACAGCCACAGGCATCGGTCCTACTGAGCCCTGATATTCATCAGAATAAGTCTCAGCAGAGGAGTTCACAAGCAACAGCAAGGGCTGAGGGCATCAGGGCTGAGGACAGAAGCCCTGAGGGCAACAGCCTTGGGGAGGCCAGCCTTGAGGGTAACAGGCCCGAAATGGGGGCTGCAGAGCAGGGAGTGGAGGTGTATGTGCTGTCAGAGCTGTGGAAGGTGTTTGAGCAGGTGGCAAGGCAGGTGGGTCTCAATTGAATGTCATGACCGGCATCAGAGTCACAACTTGTCCTGGTATAGCTGCTGCTGCTACTGCTGCTGCTGCTGCTGCTGCTGCTGCTGCTGCTGCTGCTGCTCCCCCTGGTGCTACTGGAGCAGTGTGACATTGCTTGCATGCTTTTGCTGTCGCGAACTTTTTGTCATGACATTGTCAAATCTGTCTGAATTGTCAGCTACAATGTTAGCAGCACTTTGAGCGCATGCACAAAAGGTTTATGGATTAGGGCTTGTCCATGCTTCTGCAAGCATCTCATTTGGGCAATCGCAATTTGGACTTATCAATCAGTGTTGCTTAGAAGCAAGCGGCAATTGGCACTCACCATCCAAGGCTTTTTTGAGTACGTCTGTGCCATGCAGATCCCTGCTACACAGCCTCTCATGGTTCTGGCCACCTGCAAATGCAACCCTCAGGAACTGCCACCTGACCTGCTCAGCTTCTTCTGCAGCACACCAACAGCAGCTGCTGCGGCACCTATGAGTCATGCAAGCATTAGTCATGCAGCACCTAGGTTGCACTCTACCAGTGAAAGCCACAGCTGGCAATCAGCATTCAGAAGTTCATGGGATGACACCATGCCTGGCAGGCTGAATGCAAGCAGCAGCAGTGGGGTCACTCAGCTTGGCTCTGGTGCGCATTCCCACAACAGCTGGGAGATAGCAGTTTCTAGGACAGCCCAAGCTGCAGGGCATGCAGTTGCAGCTGCCGCTGCATCACAGTTGCATGAGCAGTTGGCTGGTAGAGTTGGCAGTAGTGGGTACGATAGGCAAGAACCTATTGGGGAGAATGGGCAGCACATTCATGGGCCCCATGGGCAGCAGGGCAGTGGGCACAATGGGCAGCAGAGCCATGCGCTCAATGGGCAGCAACACAGTGGGCACACTGAGCAAGAAGTCAATTGGCAGAATGGGCAGCAAAGCAATGGGTCCAGTGGGCAGCAGGTCAATGGGCTCATCGGGCATCAAGTCAGTGGGAACGAAAGGCAGGCTGGACCAGGCACAACTGGCAACCCACTCGCAGAGGCCAATGGGCAGAATGGGCAGCAGAATCGGTCACCCTTCAGTAGGCAGACCTACATAGCAGTGAATGCCAATGAGCTGCAGCACGGCCTGAAGCTGCATGCTGAGGTGAGCCAGTCATGCATTCATTCATTGTAAACGTGGGCTAGGCAGGCTCAGCAGGCCCATCTAGGTACGTACAGAAGCAATCAACTGTCTCCAACCAGTTCAATCGTGTCAGGTGAGCCAGTGCTTACTTTAGACTGTGTTACAGAACGACACGCAACCGGTCGATGCCACTAGGCTAGATTCACTAGCTTATGTGCTACCCTGTTACATCCCCCCTTTGTTAAGCTCAAGCAACCCCGTTTGATCAGTCACACACATGTACCCGGTCGATGCCACTAGGCGAGATTGACTAGCTTATGTGCTACCCTGTTACAGACTGGACTTCATTGTCTGCTCGCCTCTGCTGTCATGATGGTCACATGTTTTAGCAAGACAGGGCTGTTGGCACACGCATAACAGTTGCTGGACTTGGTGTTTATTGCCCAGAACTAGTTTAGCTTATGTATGATACCTATACCTGATACATTATGTGGTCCTCACATTACTGTTTGTGCTGCTCGAGAAGGCTGTGCAGCAGACAAAGGCTCTGAGTCAATCAAATTGGTTGTGCACGACTTGTCTTTGATTGCTCAATCAAGCTGGTTGTGGACAATTTGTCTTTGGTTGCTCAGTGTCAGAAGCGCTTGACCTTTTGTGCTTGTCATATGCTAAGCGATCAGGAAGCTTTCTGGCCTATGTTGCTGTGTGTCACTAAGGATGCTGTCTGTAAACAAAGACTGTGGCAGATATGCTGTTGCGCAGCCCATCAGAACATCGGTGTTGCTAGACTGCTTGAGGTTCAACGTAAACTGTTTACATACTTGCAGATTCAAAAGCGTATCAAGCTCTGTGGACAACAGCTGCTGAGAGACAGCCGCATCAAATGTGCTCAAGCCTATGTCATCATTAGGGCTAATCAAGATCCCCCAAGGGCTGACTCAAACGGCCCTTTGGCTGGCTCTGAAGGCCCTAGGGCTGTTCAGAGCGGCCCTGAGGCTGATACAGACAGCCCTAGGCAGCTGGTATCCTTGGCAGCAGTAGCTCAGCAGGCACAGCAGGGGCAATTCAAGACGCTGAACACTTTTGCGAAGGCAGTCAGGAGGGCTGTTGCAGGCATCTGCCTTGCTGCTGAGGGCAAGCTAGCACGCCAAAACAAGCAACTGAGGGCTGGCAGTGCAGGGTGAGAAATTCTGGCGATTACCTGTTTGCCAAGCTTATCACAACCTAAAGCGTGGAAGGCGTTTCAGTTTTGCGCCAGATTATTTGTGTTTAATTTGACTGAAGGTGTTTGAATTATGAAGGAAACTTCTCACTGTTTGTTGGTGCATGCTGCAAGAGCATGCGTGACTTGTCATATTGGGGCCTGCGTAAGCAAACAAATGCCCTGGCAATTGGTCGTCATTGGTTAAAATGTCTTCTCTTTTGCATGAGCTGCCATTGCACGCTCAGACTCAAGCAGAACACCAGTTTCAGGGCACACTTTGTGGTGAGATGTCAACAGTGCCGCCAGTCAGCGTTTCTGCTTTCCTGCAGGTACAGCGTAAGGGCTGCTGCAGCATGTGCTCTAGGAGATGATGTCTTGCTGTGGTGTCAAGCAGCCACTCAACAGCTCCACCTGACAGACCCTGCAAACCAACGTCTGCTTGCTGCTGCTCAACAGCACCTTGCCAGGCAGCAGCACTCACTTCAGCATCAGACAACACAAGCTGGTGAGCCTTCCCAGCTAGGGCAGGGCAGAGGGCAGGGCAGAGGAGTGTTGCCCGGCAGCCCCATGATGAGCAGTGATGAAAGCGATGACATGCTTGATGTGGGCGTTGAAAATTTGAATGTGAACACTGGTCAGCATGCTCAGCGTGCTCAGCGTGAACGGTATGCTGCCATGAATCCTGGGATGCTGCAGCCTCACAGCGTGCATGGTGATGTCCTAGCCAGTCATGAAGCAGACGAGCAGGAGCAGTTCCAAGCTAAGGACACTGCTGCACGACATCAGCAGAACCTGTCAGTCCTGGCTGCGCATGACAGATCACAAGATGCTATTGCATCAGACCAAGGCTTGGAGTTGGCTGCGCGTGATGCAACACAAGCCGCTGTTGCATCAGATGCTGACCAACTCATGGACTTTGACACCAGCCAGCATGCAACTGACGCTGCCGGCCCGCCAAATGATCATCTGCCAGGGTATGTACAGCAGGCTGAAGCAGTACAGTTAGGGTTCAGCCTTCAACCTGCAGCAGCAGTTGCAGGCCCAGTGGCTCAAGCTGGAACAGCAGCAATGCCAGTAGCAGCACCTGAAGCTGCAACTGCATCTGCATGTCAAGCCTTTGCTGCATCAACTGAGCAGCTACATCAGCGGCAGCAACAGCAGCAGTTGACTGGGACTCAGGGACCAATGGCTGCTGCTGACAACCGAGACGACGAAGCGCTGCAGCAGCAGCAGCAGCAGCAAAAGCAGCAGCAGCAGACACAGCCTAAGGACACAGGGACAGCTGCACCAGTCATCAGACAGCAGCCTGATAAAGGGAGAGATGCGGCACTGCAAAGGGCCATTTTGCAAACCCAGCAGAAGCTGCAGGTAGGGTCTTCTCTTCACTGAGCTGTCAGGGCAGTGTCATATTTGTTTATGTTGAATTTGAGCACATCAAAGATAGCGCCTTGAAGTCAGTGCGGCATGCAAGCCAGATAGCTGCTATCACCAGCTCCATACTGACATGCATGTGCATGCTTTGTCACTTACACAGAATGTTGCATGATGACTGCACGGCGTACTTCTCATTGCCCAATCATTTGCGCAGCTGATGGGTGAAGCACCAGAAGAAGGTGACCACAGAAAGGCGCCAAGTCCAACAGCGTCATGGCACATGCTGATTTCCGCAACACTTGTGCAATGCCTTTGAAAATATGCTTGCAGCGCATGAATGAGCAGCTCGCTTACAGTCCCAGGCATGCCAGATCCTGGCATGCTAGCAGGTCCATACCAATGGCTTGTCAAAAAAGCAGGCCAAATTCAAATGTCCCCTCTCCCATTTCATGCAGTACTTCGCAATATGCACTGCAGGTTGCCTTGGCAGAGACATTCAAACATCAGCTCAGCAGATGCACGCAACATCTACAGGCGCTGCAAGACTGGTATGACAATACAGTGATACAAATCAATGGCGAATTAGGTCAGCTCACAGCAGCCTGGCTTGAAGAGGGTCATGGCCTACAGCTTACACAAAGTGATGTGCATGCAAGCAATGCATTTGTACAATGCATTCAGCAGCATGTTTGCTGTCTGTCCAGTGTGTAGGTAGGTATGCTTTGCAATGTGTACAGGCGTGCTGCGGCTTGGCATGCATTCAGTGACTCTTGAGCAGCATACAAAGTGATCATAAAGTCACGACAGACTGCCTTATCAGTGTGTGTTTGGGCACTTGGCAGGCACTCAGGCCAAGGGTAAACTTAGAGATACTTGGCAGTCAACTGTGTACAAAGACCTCTCCGCCCTTCATGTCCAATATAATTGGTTTAGGTTAGCTTATGATCGAATTGGTTGAAGACAGTTGATTGCTTCTGTACGTACCTAGTTGGGCCTGCCTAGCCCACATTTACAATGAAGTGAATGAGTAAAGTCAAGCACCAATATGGTGTTGCACAGCGTGCACACATATACTTGTCAAGCCGGGCGTTTCTTTGTAAGTGCATAAGCGATATGTTGTTTACGAATTTGGGAAATGGCAGTTGCAGAAATGCAACTGTCAGCCAAAAACAGCCCTGGGTACCAGCTCCGGTGTCAAATTCACACACATCAGTCAGATACGCTGCAGGGCTCAGCATGCAAAGGCAAGTAATGCAGGATCGAGTGCATTGCTAAAGCTGCATCCCTTCAGAGGCATTTCAAAGTCACAGAGGCTAAGATAAAATGCAAGGCTAACGCGCATGCATTCATGTGGTACCTTTGGGAGGAGTTCTAATGTGATTTGATTATACACAATTATACATGCTTGACCAAGCCAAAGTCAACTCTATGCAAACTTGGCCAAGTCACCATATTTTTGGGCAGATCAGTATTGACATGTCTTGACAGGACTAGCAGACGTCTAGAAGAAAAATGACCTTGGTCAAATGCAAGGCTGAGCAGTGAACAGACATCAGGACACGCAGCAGAAATGTCCAATGTCAGCAGTGGCCAGTCAGCTTTCATAAGCTCTGCCACAGCATTATGGTCAAGGTCAATCCCATTTAACCTCAACACCCTCAGCAGCGGCCACTTTTCTTGAGCAAGGCATGTAAAGGCAGAGCCTTCAAATGCATTGTGGGACAGGTCAAGGATGGACAAAACTGGCCAGGAAGCTGTTGCCAGCACCTGAAGAGCTTGATTGTCAAGGTCGCAGTCGACAAGGCAAAGAGACTGCAAGTGAGCAGGTGCTGCCTGCACCAACGCTGTGGTTGTTTTCAGACCCAAAGACATTGCTGTTAGGTGCAAGCTATAAAGCTCTGGAAAGGGACCTTTTAGCAATGCTGCAATGCTTGCATCACCCATTTTGCTGTAGGTCATAGTAATCTCCCGAATGCATGGCCAGATGGCTGCCATTGACGCTGCGCCATGCTTTACAAGCATCAGCGAGGACTCTTTCACATTTCTGGTGAACTTCCCTCTTTTGCGTTCTTTGGGTTGTATAGCAAGCATGTGGGAAGCGGGTGGAGAAGGTTTGTACACCCGCCTCACAGCTGCTGCGTGCTTCTCCACAGAGATAGTCAGCTTGACGTACAGTCTGACTAAACGTCGCTGCAGCCAGAAAAGCAAAGTCCAAAAGATAGCAAAGAAACGGTAAAGACACAAGTTAAGGAGCCCACGCCTTTCGGGCAAGTCCGGTGATGACTGAGAGGAAAGCTGAAGCGATGCCTGCTGTGCTCTGACGACTAAGACAGTGCTGTCGCTGCCTTGATGGTCTAGATGCACAGTTGCCAGATGCTCAAGCTTGCCATTCTCTGGCCAAGGCAAGACAAAGAAATGACAGTCTTCGAGCCAATGTATGATGGTCAGCCGAGGCCAACTATGCTTGTTGAGGATGTCAAGGTCCTGTTGACGTGTCACTGTGACCTTGCAGGCTAAGGCATGAACGACGTGGCGCAACTCTCTGTTGCAAGCCAACAAGTTTGCAAGTGATGAAGGGGCAAGGAAAGCAGCAAGCTCTGGTACTTGATGCAAAAGGTCTGCAGGCATACAGAAATCTGCATATTTCTCTGAAGGAGCCTGAGTCTTGTTAGGGATCAGCCTGCAGCACAACGTCAACGACAGGGTTGGGTCCAACTTGCAGAAGGGTGCATGCTGTCCGGCGTGTGGCAGCAAGGAAAGTGCGTAGAAACACGACAAATGTGGAAGGCCTTCAATGAGGGTAGCAGCAAACTTGCCGTTGAAAAATTGGGTCCACAAAGCTAGAAAGGAGCATCAGCAGCATTGCCAACTCTCTAGCTGAGCTGCTAGTGTAGACCAGACCGGGCAGCCGCGCGACCTCTACCTCCTGAGTAGCGTGTGACTCGATCCGCACGGATTGCCGAAGACACCATAGCTTGGTAGCTGCGTTGCTTTGGCACTGGATCATCAAGATCTTGGTTGTCCACTTAGTGAAACTACCTGGGCGTCCCGGGTCAGCTGCTTACGCCAATGCAACTCCATCTGTACCAGCGCAGGTACCATCGCTTCCGACTTCGTACAGTGTGGCTGTAAGCTCGCGGCGACAAATCCCTGGTCAAAGGCTTTGAAGTTAAAGCAGAAGCCGATACTAGGCAAATGGCCAGCTAACAGAACAGATTGAGATTTGCAGCATAGAGTCAACCAGAAGTAGCATTGTCAGCAGTCTCAACCTTTCCTGCAGCAACAAACATGAAATGTTGATGTCAACAAACTTCACTAGCACAAATGTCTCAAATCTTGGCCATGCTGCAGAGAGCCTTTCGGCTACCAGCTGGTAGCAAAATCCAGAAGTCTCATACAGAGCTTTGCGTGCACAGGCAAATCAATGCAGCGTGATTGCCAGCCTTGCCAGGGTCACATCCGCTCTGAGGCACAGAGAGTAATATCACAGGCTCATATCTGGGCTCAAATGACGACAAGGCCACAGCCTATGCACTTCAAGTTTTCTGCGTATAGGGTTAGGTCCACGATACAGGTGAGTGTGCTAGCCAACGTGTACAGGCGCGTTGGTTGCTTTGCATGCATGCAACAAACAGTGTTATCGCCAAAGACGAGCATTAAGACGGTGCAATGAAGAGGGCACATTTGTTGAGGTGAGCCTTTCTTGCGTGCGCATAGAATTATGTGACAAAGCCTTAATATGCCTTTGTCTTGTCAAAATTACCTCTGGGTGTCACACTCTGGTGAGTACTGTTTCAAGATCAATCGTAGTCAAACCCAAAGGTGACGGTTTGCAATCTAGGCCAGGTCACCATGTCCATTGGCAAGTCAGCATCAATACGTCTTGGCAGCGTCAACGCCGTTCTTGATGAAGTATCAGCTTGGTCAAAGTCAAGGTTGAGCAAGGAGTAGACGTCAGGACACGCAACAGATATGTTCAATGTCAAACTCAAGAGAGATGGCCAATCAGCTTTCATCAGATCTGCAATAGCATGGCAATCGGTCAGTCCCATCCAATCTTAGATCTGCCAGCTCTTGCCAATCCCCTTTAGCAAGGACCTTCTTCTTTGAGCTGAGCTTCTTGTGTGGTGTGTCTCTGGTGTATGAATTGCCACAAACAAATCGCTGAATGGTAGATACTTCACTGCCCTTGATCATTTGTACAATGCGCTGTTAGGAGCAAGTGCTGTCAGTCACAGTCAAAGCTGAGCGGGCAGCAGCTGACCAGAGCAAGCAGTGTGATTGCTGCCAACTTTTGCAGCTGGAGCACAGAGGTAATAGCATAATACCGTCAGCATGAAATGCTCTATACATGCAGGATATGCTATATACCAGAATCATTGGCAAAGCACACAAACTGTCACAGCCTGAGTTGTATGCATACATGCACACACCCCAACTAAAACAAATGACAGAGGTGCAGCATGGCGCGCCTTGAAAGGCAACACTTGATCACGCTGAGTCGTATATAGAGACCCTCGAGACAACCCAAGGACTGGGCACCTTTTCAAGCAGTCTTTTACAGTTTCTGGCTGACTTGTCACTTGAAGCCATAAATGGGAGAACACCAGCAGAACTCAAGTTGAGACTGGCAATCAGGCGATGTTTGCTGCAAACACTCAAAGTCCATTTGCGAAGAATGCAGAGCCTGAAAACACATACACCATTGGCTCTGAAAAGCAAAAACAGCACTAGCTATAACATGTTGCTGTTGAGCTGGGTCGCGCGGGGGTGGTTTTGCATTGACATCAACAATGCATGTGTCAAGCCTCGGAGACTCTCATGCTCCCCAGTCCTTGGGAAAGCTATCATGATGTGAAGAACCCTCCTAGCTGATTGCGAATGTACCCAGGAGCTTTGTGTCTTGGCGTGAAGTCTTGCCTAGGAAACTTGGTGCAATGGTGGTTGATGATTCTGAGTGTGTCATGATATGTAGTCCTCTGGCCATTGCTCAGCCTCTGCAGAGCTTGATGGTGCTGTGACAATGTGCAGCTTTGGTCTCCTGCGACTGGCTGCAGCTCACACTGACACATTCAGGATTGCACAACCTTTGTGCAGGCTGTTTTGCTGTGCTCTATGTACTTAAGATTTGAGCCAAATGCAATGCTGCCACGCTCGCGACTCATAAAGATGATGCAGTAACATGCTTAGAGCAAAAGAATGGCAACGCGCCTTGGTAGGCTTCATGTACTCATCAGTGGCGTAGCTGTTCTTGACCTGCAGACATCGAGGCCGTCATAATTGATATGAACTGCTGTTGAGACAAAAAGTGCTTCGCGAGCAATACAGCGCCGGGCAGATGCATACATGCGTACGCGTCAAACGCCCGCGCGGTCGACTGTATATAAACCTATATGCAAGCGACAGACAAAGCAAGGCTGCCCTTGCCTGCTGTTTCAAGTCCATATCGCCGGCAAAATTTGCAACCACTCGCGCTGGGATTAATTTGCCCTTCCAGACAGGCTAAAAGAGGGATTAGACGCAATGTATACCTGCTCGGCCTTGCAGAGAGTCTGAGCCTGCAGAGACTCGGAAATGCTATGGCGCGCTGCAAAAGGGCAATATGTTGTATAGAAACACGAGGGACTGGGTTTTGGCCCTTAGCTTCGGCAATCAGCGTTCAAAAGCGTTGCGAAGCGCAACCAAGCTAATGTAACAGATCGCTTCGGCTGATTGTGTTGCAAGCCGTGAATGCAGCACGATATTGATCTGCAACAAGATCCGATGAAGCCAGGCTGCAGCGATCGCTGATGCTGATCACGGCCATCGCTGATTCTAGATATGGACGGGACGCAACAGCAGTACGCGCAAGACCGACGAGACCTGGGTGATTGGAGCTCAGAGTCATTCTTCGAACAGCTTGCAGGCTCTTCAAAACTCCTTGAGTCGCTGCCACGCCTATTTGAGCTTGGGTCAACTGCCGGGTTGCAGCACTTTGTGGAACACAGAGAAGCATTCTGTAACAAGGCAAGCATCACGCCTTCCACGCGCTGGCATCTGGCGTGCCCTAAGTCAATGGCAAGGGGTTGTGCTCCTGCAGAGGGATCCCGGATTGGCTGTAGCAAAGCTAGTGCAAGCCTTCAGTGCCTCTCCTAGCATAGGCGACAGAACACCAGACCTGGCAAAGAATGCGCTGCGCACTCTGCGTCACCCAAAATTTCAGGATGACGGGGACATGATGTGAGTGGTTAGTGGCAGCAAAGACCTGATCACATCTGCACACACCTCAGTTTCACTGCATTTTATCTTGTTACCCACACAGTCATCAAGCGATGACTTGGGTGCACGTCATGGGTGCTGATGCAGTCTGCATCCTTCGACAGCATTTGCTTTTGTGATGTTATGAGGTGTCAGACTTCTGTCAAACCCCCTCACCACCGCAAACGTTCCTGATTGCCTTTGTTCATCAGTCCTTGGAACCAAGTTCTGTTGACCGCATGAGATGTGTCAATAGCATGCCTGTTTTCTGATCCTTGCACCGAGTATATTATATATACTTATATAAGTATAATATAATTATATAATATATATATTGCTGCTATTTATATATTTGCTGAATGATGCAGGTGTTGTGCCATGCTGCTGACACTGACCTGTCAAGATGACACAACCAAGGGTAGTGTAAAGGAAGAAAGTGACCTACACTGCTGGATGCAACATCACCTGCGCCTGTGTCCCGCTTTATTTCAAGACACATGCTTACGACAAAGGCAAAACCCTCTGAGGATCGTCTTCAACAACAGGCAAATCACTGGCATGTCAGCAAAGTTCCTGTCGTATGGCCTTCGATGTGAGGATGTAGAATGGTTTACACGTGCAGCAATGGTGAGGGGAATCCTCAAGGTGCGTTTTGCCCCTGCAGTATGCACAGTCATAGCCAGAGAAATCTGAGTCTCTGTCTGCACCATGCACCCCTTGCTGTCCAGTTCTGCTTGTCTTTCTAAGCCTCAGATGGCTTTGCTGATATCCCACATCTAGACAAGTCATGTGCATGTGCCTGCGCCTGCGAAAGCTGCCGAGGCCAAACCTGTGTGCCTGAAATAGCCCTGTGACTACATGCAGGTCTCTATGTCACCCTTTGTTCACATCTGCTCAGAGCTTGTGTCCCATCTTCCCATCAATGCTTGTGTACAATGCAGTCTGAGCTTTTCTCAGCCTGGTCTGTGCACAACACTTACACTGACCAGCACCCTGCTCAGAGCCTGTACAATCACCAGCATTGCGCTGATTAGTGCCTGCATCCATACTGTCTGACCGAGGCAGTTGCGTCTTTGCAGGGCCAAAAGCAGCATGGTGCAGAAATGAATAAAGCTTTGAGAAATCAGCTATTGCGACATGCCAAGAGATTGGTTGAGCTAGCCCCTGACAATCCAGCCAGCTTTGAGATTGTAGCGCATGTGGAGATGACAGGCTTGAAAACGGCAGATGTTACTGAAGCTGCAAGGTAAGCAGAAATCAGTCTTGCAGCCTGTTGAAATGTCGCCGCACACCCTGACAGATAGCCAAGCTGCAGTTGGCATCATGACATAGCACGGCCCAATCAAGGCTGCCTGAGGTGTCCACAACAAGCTTGCATGCAGAGCTGAATTTTGAAGCAATGCAGGGCAGCTGAAGTGAGAATGAACCAGGTGCATTTTTGAGCTACGGGATGTGGTTCACAGGCTCTGTGCTAACTGCATATACTTGTATCTGACGGGCTTGCATCATACCCAATAAAAGGTTACTTGCATGCCATAGCAGTATTAATCAATTTTGCTACAAGCTTGCAAGTGGGCACTCACACAAATGCTCTCAGGTTGCTGTCATAGACACTTCACAACTTGCCACACAGAGCAAAGCTTGATGTGCTGCAGGTACATGTGTCAAGCCACAGTGACTGCAATGGATGGTGGTCATGATGTAGATGTGATCCAGTACGCTCTGCAGAGCATGTACATCATGCTGCTGGTGCGTGGCCCTTTCTGTTAGACTGCATGTGCTGGAACCAGCTCTTTGCAGATATCTAAGTCAGTGGACTTTCACCCGCTGCAGAAGCAGCACACAAGCACAGCTTGGACTTGTTTACATTGCAGCATTGCCAAGCAAAGGCATCAAGCATGCTATGCTGAAGCAAGTAGCTGTCTTTCAGAGCAGACTTCTTTCTTGGACAGCCCAAGTCGACTATCATGTAGCCTCAGTTGCACTGACTGCGCTTACATTTGTTGCAGTCGCATTCCTTTCAGTTGCATTACCTGCAGTGTCACTCTCTGTAGTCACAGTCCCTGTATGCACTGCCTATCTTTGCATGAAGTGGAATGTACAATGCCATACAGACATCACATGCTTTGCTTGTACTGCAGCTGCACTATGAGCGTGCTGTCAGGGTTGCAGACACACTCAAGCTCCAGCATGTCATTCAGCCTCTGTTGTCAGCGGTGAAACGAGCAGAGGATCAGATAGGGTAAGTTTGTCATCACAAAGACTGCATGCATCTTTGAGCTTTGACACGTGCTGATTGCTTTTCAGAAGCTAAGTGATTGCAGCTTGCTGCAAAGCCTGCCATAAGCTGTCATGACTGCATATTGTTAAGCATCATCTGCCACAGCTGTTACACCAAAAGCTGATGCAAAGGGAGAGGTACCAAACCCATCATGTTCACATGTCTCTGCCAAGCTTGATCCTGCAATACTAATTTTGCTCATATCAAATGTTTGAGAGACCTTCAGAGCCCTTGCAAGGGCTCTTAGGGTATGCTCATGCTTAAGGAAAGCGCCACAAGTGATACACCTGCTGTTCACTCGCACAGCATACTGCAAGCTTGACATATCCCACGTGTATGGTCATCAGACTTTTGCATATATGCACAAGCCAGGTGAATGTGCTCATCAGACTGTACGCAACTGAACACACTGTACATGTGAAAGCAGGTTGCACATCAGCGTCGCAGATGCAAAGCACTGCAGGCGCACATTCAAGTCTTCTGCTGCAATCGAACAAGGCATCATACGCGCCAAACTGACCCTGAAGCGCTTAGTCTCTGGTGATGCTTCAGCAGTTCCTCAGGATCTGCTTGACTACTTAGACCCCAAATTCCCACCTGGTCTGGAAGCCATCAACAGGCAAAAGCTTGCGGATGCACACAGCAGAAAACAAGGCAAACCTAGACCAAAAGCACACAGCATTGATCACTGCAACCAAATTATGGAAGCTGCTGATGCGGCTGTTGAGTACTACAGTGGCAGCCAGACAGCAAATGACGAAGTACTACACAGTCTTTTGAATCTGGACAACCAAGAAGTCCGTGAGTGGCTCAAAGACCCAGAATGCCTTGAGTGGCTGACAGGCCATGCACAGCAGCTTCAATTCTTAGTGCAGCAGCTGCCTCAGCTTGGGCTCAACTCCCCACAGCAGCCCGAGGTGCTAAGGTGTTGTAAGGTGTTTTTCAAACACCCCATGGCTGAATCTGAGCACCAAGGCAGTTGCAGTGGAGAGCAGCCCTCAACAGGCAGCAACAATGAAGAACACTTCTCAGGCAGCAACAGTGACGAGGACCCCTCAGGCAGCAAGGCTGACAGCTCACCACCTGCATCACTCATTCAGGATGCAACAGCTGAGCCATCAGTCTCTAGACTGCCTGCTCTAACAGCATCAGCACCCCAAACTGCAGACGCAGTGGAACAGCTAAACAGACAAGCAGCACATGCCACATATGAGATCAGCACAATTGGTTTGCCAGTGCACAGGGGTTCAGCATTGGCTCCGATTGCAGAAGCCACTGCAGCATACAAAGCCAAGCAAAGGAAGAGTAAGAGTAAGAGCAACTTAGAACAGGCAACTGAAAATGAGCCACCAGCTGCACTCTATGCAGATGCAGAGACCAGAAAAATGTCACAAGGCAGCAAGCTTCAGGGACAGTCGGCGGCAGCCAGAGTCAACACAGCACAGATGTCAGCTGTGACTGAGCATTTGGCAAACAGAACCGCAGTGTCAAATGACCTGGCAAATAACGATGTGGTAAGAGCGGCAACAGCTGCAGCTAGGATTGCAGCAGCTGTGGCTGGAGCTGAAGCAGCAACAGCAGCAGCTATTAGATTGCAGACAGCATCCCCTCAGGCCGCAGAGCAAGCGCAAGCCGATCGCACTTCTGCAATAGCAACATCGACCAGTGAGCAGGCACAGCAGACTTCAGCTAGTGTGGCCTCTCGCCCCAAACCTAGACCAGGCAAACGCATCAAAAAGCAAGCTGCTTCAGCATCAGACAGCACCATAGTGTCAAACAGCAACATAGTGTCAAGCAGCAGCACTACCTGCCTTGACTGTGGCACTGTGGGTGTGCAGCACCCTGAGCAGAGCAATATGCGCCTTACAACAGCGCCAAAACCCAAGCCAAGACCTAGGAGGGCCTGACTTTCTGCAGAGTCTATTCACCCATCAGCAGGTGAGCTTCAGCAGCTTTGCATCAGCAGTAGCCACATGAAACATGGAAGTATTTAGCCATTTTGTTAGCTTGCGCCATGCTGATGCAAGTACATGACACAGTTGATGTATTGCGCTCAGAAGATGCAAACATCTGATTGCGTTGCTGTGACTTTTGCTTACAAGGCGGGACTGTTGTGCAGGCTGTGTACAACAAAGGCTGTCATAGCAAGATGGCCAACAGGCAAAGTCGCAAAAGCCTTATTGACAGAATCTGCAGAAAGGAAGTATATGGTCTTGCAATGCGTGAAGTTTCCAAAGTCTTGCTTAGTATTACAAACCGCTTCTGTCTGCAATATGCAGCACGCTTGCAGAACACAAAGCGTTTTCAGCACGTCGGCATCTATGCGTCAGAAAAGCCTGTGAAATGAATGGACAACATCGGGCCAGGCATCACATGGCAAGAGTGGAGCTGCGTCAAAATACCATTTGCATAGATTAATCAGCATTCCATCCATGTTGATAATGATAGTAAGTCTGCAGGACTTTCTGTGCTAGGCAGCGGCACAACCAGCCCACAGTGAGCAGTAAGCGAAATGGTCTATGAGCAGTGGCTGTGTCTGCATGCCTGCAGGCCATTAACGTTCACTACGTGATGCAAATCACACACTTTGATAAATGGCCCGTGCTTCAGCACTCAGGATCAAGTATGCTTTTCTGTTTCAACTCCCTTCACAACAAAGCAACCTCTTCTTTTCACAAATACGGTATGCAAGTCTTCAATTTCATCTTAGATTGTTCAGAAGTGCTGAACATGACCAGAGCCCCCTCCCCTGTTGGCAAATCCATCACAGCCTTCTAAGGACGTAAAACCGCTCCTCCCCCTCCTTCCTGGTAGGAGTTCCTGCACCGAGCCTGCCGAAACCAACTTTTGAAACGGCACTTCATGCAAAACTTCTGCCGTGCATAGATTTGTGGAAGAGACAGCGACATCGCGTCCGCAGGTTGAACAGACACAGAAGTCAAAGTAGCCGCACGTACGAGGTTGAAGCTGAACGCGTCTGGAGCTGTTGCAGTGATCAAGCTCCCACCTTGCTTGAGCTGATCATATTTCGCTAGCGTGCCTTGAGCGCCTGAATTTGGTGTGTCGAGCATGGGGACGGCAATGTTCTTGCAAAATACCAGCACAAGTACCACAAGGGCTGAAATTATTGCTCAATATTTTGCACCAGCCCAGCTCACAAGAGTGAGCAGCAGCGATTCTAGCGAGCCAGAAAGCGGTATAGGCTTGTGCATCGCCCTCGAGCTTGTAGACGATTGCCAGGTGAATCGCTGAAACAACGCCACGAGCTCGACACGCCGTCCGTGTCTTGCAGAAGCGCTCTGACTGTTCGTTCGCTGCAAAATATGTCTAGGGGTGCTGTATGCACACAGACTGACAAAGTATAGAAGTGCAGAATCTCCTGCTCCTTGGTCACGAAAGACGTAACAACCGCATCAAGGCAGTTGTGACCTTTGTCAAGGCTTGTGCGGCATCTATATTTTGCTTGGACGCTCTCAACGGAAACCTGAAGAGCCTCGTGCTTACTTTGGAGGAGCTAAAAGAGGAAAGCAAAGCGATGCTTGAGCCCTTGCCAGACACTCAGTAAGACTGCTGCCACCAAAGCGTCCCTGCTTCTCTATTGCAAATGTACAGGCTGATATCAGGACTTTTTCATGCTTGATATGGCATCTATGCTGTTACAATACTGAGTCCAGGATTGTAACATATGCCAAAACCAGCTTGTTTCTGAGTTTCTTTTGCACCACCACAGGCGGCATACCAGGGCGTCTCATGCTTGGTATGACATAATCTGAGCCCAGAGTTGCAACACATGTGAAATGCAGCATGTTACCAAGTACTTTTTGCACCATCATAGGCTGCATATAAGCACTTTGCATGCTTGATATGACATTTACTTAGTCCAGAATGGCAGCATTTGCCAATTCAGCGTGTCGCTGAGTTTCCATTGCTCCATTACAGGCTGCACATCAACGCTGTCAATACTTGATATGGCATGCACAGGATATAAAGTGCTCTAGCCTCCTGCTCTCCTGCATGTCGCATTTGAGTTTACCAACATTGCTGTGATTCCATTCCACTTGTCTCACTGTGCTTACACCTATTGTCATCTTTGAAAGTTTGCGTGCGTTACGTCGGCAATGCTCTCTGTCTTGCTGTGTCTTGACTAGTACTTGGTAACAAGCCAAAGACTGACAAGCTGAAAATAAACACACTGAAAAAGCTGTTGGCTGTGTCCGTGCCAAGCCCCCTCAGTTTGGCTGCCAGCCATGCATTATTGAGCTGACATCACATTGTAACACCTGTGACCTAGCTCGCCTTTGCCCGGGTACAGGTGTCAAACAATCAGTCGATTGATCAATCAATTGATCAATCAATCACACTGTAACAAGCCAATTTCCATTTTGTGCAGGAAAGCTGCACGTCTCATACTCTTTGGCTATGACTTAATGCCCATGGATGAAAGCGATGTGCTTGAAGCCCTGATGTATGACAGACGGCCTGACATCAGCCTGACCTGGTCATTTTGGGAAAACATGACAGGTGAATGAACCTAACTGGATGCACATTCAATTCTGAGCGCAAATGATGCCTGTAGAGCGCGTAAGCAACCAGCATGAGTGAAGGCAAACAGGTTGACAATGATTCAGCATGTGTCACCCCTGATGAATGCACCTCATGCCTGCAATGGCATGTGTTGTTGCATACTGTTGCCCTGTACATTACGCAAAGCATCCATTGCTCCTTCAGCACTTGCGCTTTGCATGGTTTTGCATTCTCAAACTGTTTGCACCAATAAGAACTCACAATAACATACTTGCTTTGGCTGTCCCACTGTGTGGCGTCCAGACTCCCCGCTTCTGAATTATGAAGCATGTTTGAGGCTGATGCTGTGTGCTTGTTTGGTTGAAGCACGTCTAAATGCTGATTTTGTGTGCAGAAATTGACCCAGAAGACCTGAACTGGGCGTATGCTCTGGGCTCCTACAAGGCTGCTCACCGCATGGTAAGGTTCACGTCTTATACACTGTCTTCTACTACACTGTCCTATGCTATACTGTCTTGTACTGTGCTGTCTTGTACCAAGCCATCTTTGTACTATGCTGTCTTATACTATACAGTCTGGGCTACATTGTCTCACAGCATTGAAATTGCTACAGTGGCATTCAGTTCAGTGCGCAAACAGAGTGAGATTGCCTTGACATACAATCTGCATTTGTATGGCCAGGAACTGTTGTGCATTAGTGCAAGGCATCCACAGAACGTGTGCAATAGACAGCACAAACAAAGGGACAATGAGAAAGCTCAAAAGTCTGTGCCATACTGGTATTTTCTCGTCCCCAAAAACAGCCAGAAATGCGATGTGCATCTACCATGCACATCGTACAACTAGACTGTGATGCCTCATAGCAAGGCATGACCTCAAACCTTATGGCACAGCCCGCCATAGGGCATCATTGATTTTGTCAAGGCATGTCATCAGGTACACGGCGCCGATCTCTCATGCAAGCACATGTGCAGGCTTTGGCATACGATGCCATTGGACTGGCATGAGGCACGTCAGTAGACAACCGGGGTGATTTGCCCAAGTTGTCACGTATGCAGGCGCCAAATCGTAAAACAGGGCAGCACCACCTATTTGCCGCAGCATTTGAGGAGTGCTTGTTGCCATGCATTGCTGCTCATACATGCGGCCTGCGAGTGAGCACCAGAAGTTGTGTATCAAAGCAATAATCGATGCAGGCGCAGACGCACAGGTCAAGGCAGCACCCAAGAGCTGCAACACCTGACAAGGACTCGTTGCCATACGATCCTGCTCACAGGCTTGTTAGTAGGCATCAAAAGTAATGCACCCAAGCAATGACATCTGCAGGCGTGAAGGCAAAGACCAATGCGTGCGGGCATGAGGTCTGCAGCTTTTGATCAAGGCTTGTCGCCATACATTGCTGCTCATAGCATACATGTCTTGCAGCGTTTGATTTGCACTAGTTACTGTATATTGCTACTGATGCATGTGGCATGCTAGTATATACGAATGCATCCGAGCCGTGACATGTGCAGGCGCAAAGGTGTAGGCCAAGGCGTCCAGGCACCCGCTCTGCAGAGTTCATGGATTATCTAGCTAGAGCTGAAGATGCTTGGTACACCATGGACCAGCTGAAGAAGCACCACCCCTTGGCGCTCCATGCGAGTGTGCAACTGCAGATGCTGCAGGGTAATGATGCAATACCACCGTAAGTGGCTGACACCCTTGGATACAAATGTGTTTGTGTTGAGCCTGAATATCCATGCCAAACATCCTCTGTGCCAGCCCATTCAAATCAGAGAATGCTTCTTCAAGTTGCTCACAGCGCAGGTTTCATGACCTGTGCTTGTTGACTCATGCCAAATGCCAGCGCTTTGTGTCGGGACCTTTGCATGTCATGCCCTGAGTTAGAGGCCACACATGTGACTGCTGTGTAGGCACATGCCTTCCAGTGCTTTCCTGATTATACTGGATCACATCAAGGGACCAGAGCTGCAGCTTTAATATAGTCGGAATAATCTTGTGTTGTGTTTCAGCCTATTTACCTGTTGTTGACCATCTTGGTAGTTGCATGTGCTTGAACTGCTTATTGCTATGCTGGCGGATCATTTCCCATTGGCACATGGTGTGATAGGTAGACAGTGGCCCTCAGATTGCTGTTTGCTGTGCAGGGCGATGGGCTATGGCTTATATGACAGCCTGTACGTGCACAGTGATCCAGCGTCTGCCATGCTGTATCTACTGCACATCATGTACATCAACATGCAGGTAATCATGATCTCCCTACTGTAGGTTGGGAATTCTGAATGCAGGCTATTGTTGCATGTACATCAACATGTCGTAATATCATTCTTCACCTTGACTGTATGTATAAGTGTGATGGTAGAGCTCAGGATGTAGAGTTCAGGACAGCATCAGTCATAGCAAAGCCACACTGGGCAAGCCAGCTAGCACTGCAACACATGCAATGCCGTGCACAAGCGCTTGCAAAGTATGTGATGTCCTCAAAGCCAAGCATCTGCAACAGTACTCTTGACGTCTGCCACCATCACAAAATAGAGCAACAATTGCAGCTTTGTTGCGACCACAATAGTTTACTACATTGTGTCATTCTGTTGTGCACAGTGCCAGCTAGTGGTCCCTGCTAAAGGCTACAGTGCCTCGATGAATGCTTGCTATGTAATCAATATACATTTATAGCACAGATTTATGGTGTGACCATGCACAGCTTGCTGCCATGCATGCTGAGATCTTGCAGAGCTTGTTACAGTGAGGTTTTTGGCATACAAATACTGGTCGACTTCAATCAGCTGACTTGTTTTGTGACTGTCAGGAGTGGGTTGGAGAGCCATCAGATCACGAAAGGGTCCAGCTCAAGCATACTGCAACGCATGTCATGCTACTCCGTGACCACCTGATGTAAGTGAAACCAACACTCCCTTTGCTGATGTGCATAGTAGCTTTTCAGATGCATCAGTGTACAGTCCAAATGCCGCTTAAGCCTTGTCCTGCCTGTCAAAGCTTTTGCACAATTACACAGCTGCGCACTCACGGAACCATGCTGGCACCTTCAAAAACAGGTTTTGGACATTTGACACTTTAGGCTCATGTCGTGTTACAAGCCACAAGGAATTTACATGCAAAAGGCATCTTCACTGCACACTGTTCACTTACAAGCCTGTATAAACTGGCAAAACCTCAAACCGCAATGCCATCTGGCGTGTGAAGAGCATCACCCAAACCAGCGAAAATGGAAACTTCTGCTCAGACCACAGGAAATCTTTGTGCATAGTGCAGCCGCATCTACTTATTAGAAGAAGGAATTTCAGCTCCAATGAAACCTTGTGTTTCATTGCAGGAAGCCTCCACACCTATGGCATTTTGTCAAAGACAAGATCCTAGCCTCCATGCTGCTTTTGGCCAACCGCTTTCCTCTAGCACAAACTCTTGGGGACCATCCCTTGGTACGATTCATTGCCGAACAACACAAGCAGCTGCGGAATGTGCTGCTCAAACAGCAGCAAGAAGTTGCTGCTGCTGCTGCCGCTGCTGCTGCCAGCGAATTGCGTCAGGAAAGCCAGCAGAAGAAAGACGAAGCTGCTAGTCTGTCGCCTGTCAAGAGGAATAATGAAATGGAGGAGGATGAGGAGAATGTGCCGATTGGGCTGCGATGCACTAGGTGTGATAAGTGGATTGCAAAGGTGAGCATATGAACAGAATTTCAGCGGTGCGTTGCAGCCGAGTGATTTGTGCACACACATGCACATCAGGTGTATGCGTAATCAGGCAAATATTGCCATGCACGTTCCTCAATTACATGCATATCATCAAGCATACATTGCTGGGCATACACCAGGTCGTCAGGGTGTGTAGGTTCGCAAATTCTAAGGCCTGTGCTTGTATGGCCTCAAACAAGATTACGTACATCACTTGCCATGGTTGAGTATGGTGTGAGACTAGAACGCGTCAAGTCAGCAACACCATGAATTATGTGCTTCAAGACTGACATCCAGCTCTGTGTCACTGTCCTTGCAATTCAAAGCATACAGCGCTGTGATGTCAATTTGCAGTGCTCCAAACATGCAGTGTGTCACGTTGTACACAACATATCATCATACACAAACTTGCCCCACATTATGTACAACACAACTGTATTGCACCTGCCAAATGCCTGAGACAGGTCATCAGGCTGTCAGGTCCTGCAACCTTGTATTGCCTTCAGGATATCAGCGTGAAGGTGACAAACACTGGTCAGATGCTGTTGCTTGCATGCATGCCATACAGCTGCTTTTTGCTGATGATCTTGACATACAGCTGCGTTTTGCTGATGCAGCGTCATGAAAAGGTCAAATGTCCAGAGTGCAAGGTAGCCTGGTATTGCGGTGACGAGTGCTTGATCAAACACGCACAGAGCCACAAGGCAGCTTGCAGGCGTGCCAAATTGAGAAGCAAGCTTGCTGCCAAAAATACCAGCAAATAATCAGCAGTTTCAAGCGAAAATGAAGCAGAGTTGCTGATGCTATTATTGTGAATCAGTGGATGCATCTGCTGAAGTCATGCATCAGGAAGAACAGGAAATGAAACGGCTGGGGAGCTGAGGCAGCCCACATGCATCACATTCATCATGATGGGTGAACAATGCGTTGATGAATTTGATTATGTCATCAATCAGACAAGCTGATACACAGGTTTCCAAAGATCTATCCACGTGCATGATTACGTGAGTGGCAGACTCAAACACATTTACGACTCCTAGCTTTGCATGACGCCTGGTGTTCTTGACCTGAAGCAATACTGATGCTGATTTGTCAAGACAGCTGCCAGAAGTGACCACACAGGGGCCTACAGCTGTGCGTAGGTGATGTTTAAGCTTGCACATGCAATGTGTTCATGGCACGGCAGAGTGAGTAAACAAGTGGAAAGGGTTCAAATTTGTCTTTGCAGCAAAAGACTGTGCTGTGGGACGGAGATGATGTGGCATTCTTTCACCAACCTTTTTTTTCTCTGTTGAGGAGCCTGTGGCTGCTGTGATAATTGTCGCTGATCAAGCTGCTGTGGAGACTGCTGCGGGTCTTGCTGGGCAGGGAAGATGGTGGGGATGACAAGGGGTTGTGTAGGTGGAGGGGGGGGGGTGGTGTCTTTGTCACTCTTGCTACGAAGCTCGCTCCGAAACCATTTTGCCTCGACAGGTTAAGCTTCTTAAGAGCCAAGGCGCTTACGCTGCACATCCCACAGACTGACACAGCAACGAGTCGCGTCGATGGAGCTCGCCCTAGCGCTCCGGCTATGAGGCGTTTGCGCGAGCCGCCGCCAGTTCGCGCGCTTCGGAGGAGTGGGTATAGTCAGCTTTGGCTTGGTTCGTCGTTCTTCCGCTCTGACTCGCAACAAGCCCGGTGGGCCGAACGCTTGAAACCGGTAGCTTGAGGGCAGAGGCAATGCAGTACTTCAGAAGAGGTGGTGGTCTGCCTGGTTTGCCTGGCTTGAGTGGCTTTCCCGACATCTTTGCGATACCACGAGCAGACAAAGTAAATTCCCCGCCTGAGGTTGCAAAGCTGGTGTCGAGCCTCGAACTTGCCAAGACGTGCAAGGTACACGACAGCGCCACTTGATTGAGTTACGCCGGACTGCAAGTGATCTGTGTGGCTGGCAAATCTGGAAAGTGCACTGCGTCAATGTCCGCCTTGCAGATTACTCCAAACAAATGGCATTCACTCAATCCAGCACGCCACTCATTGACATGACTCAAACACGTGTCCAAGATACGCTTCCTGCTACGCCCTGCCAACCTGCGTCACACTGCAGGACTATCTCAGAAAGAGACAAGAAACTGAAGCTCTGGCATGTTTTGTGAGGGCGTGCTGCGAGTCCATCATGTGCCTAGATACTCTCTCAGAGTCCATTGAGCAGATTGCCGTAGCGTTGGAAAAAGCCGAGAACAAGTACTCCAATGAACATCAGTCATCAGGGAGGCGCAGAGCCATGCTGCCTATACAGTGAGCTGCCCATCGTCTTCCTTTTGTTCAACAATGATAGTGACAACGGTAATGTCAGAAATAAAACACGAATAACAACAATAATGGTAATGTTAATATTGATGTTATTGATGACAGCAACAGCAATAGCAACAGCAACAGCAGCAGCAGCAGCAGCAGCAGCAATGATGGTTGTTTATGCTTTCCAGCACATGTGTTAAGTGTGCGTGGCCCAAGTCCTGTCTTGCCAGGCTGGTTAGTTTTGAGCGTTGTAATACGCACCTGTCATCACATGCGCTATTCCCTACTTCACATATCAAAATGAGCATTTATGTCCAACATACAGAAGTGTTATGTCTACATATCTCTACACTATGGATGTGTATGTTCAATATATAAGGAAGAAATGGACATGTATGTTCAACTTTGTATCACATTGATGCAGCAAAGCAGCGAGGGCGTAAGAACAAACATGTGTCATCACATGTGCTGTTACCTACTTTAGTGTATATAAATGGATATGTATTCTCAACTTTGTCTTGCATTGATGCAGCAAAGCAGCAAGCGCAGTGCTAATGGGCTTCAAAATGCTGCCATTGGATACATATGCCTTTATTAAGCATATGTATACTCAATACATAGAAATGGATATGTATGTTCAGCTTTGTATTGCGTTGATGCAGCAAAGCGGCTAGGGCAGTGCTGATGGGCTTCAAAATGTTGCCCTTGGAGGATCGGACAGTCCATATGATGATGCACAGTAGTGTTGCCCCTAACACGCCTGAAGCCAACCTACTGGGCATGCTGTTCTCATTACGTGAACCAGACGTGCGGTGGCTGATCAATTGGGGCTGCTTCAAGATGGCCTATACCCTGGTGAGTCACACAGGGCTGTTCCAACTGCCCTGTACCCATGTTGGTCATGCAGGGCTGGCCCCAGGTGGCCTATACCTCAAGTGCTAGACTTCTGACTGCGTTTTGACTACAAAAAGAGAGCTGACACAGTACAAGTCCCATTCAGTCCAATCTTTTCACAGTGTGCATCAGCTCAACAGGCACTTGTTTGTGACATGGTCTTTTGTGCATGTTCAGGTGCTAGACTTCTGACTCCGTCTTGGCAGCAACAGACAGCTAGCATTGTACTCAGCTTATGCAATGCAGTCTTTTGAACATATGCATCAGCTCAACAGGCACTTGTTTGTGACATGATCGTTTGTGCATGCTCAACTGCCAGACTTTTGGTCCCGTCTCAACAGTGACTAAGGAGCTAGCACAATACAAGGCCCATGCAGTTCAGTCCTCTGACCACGTGCGTCAGCTCACCAGGCACTTGTTTGTGACATGGTCGCTTTTGCATGCTCAATTGCCAGACTTTTGGTCCCGTCTCAACAGTGACAAGGAGCTAGCATAATGCAAGGCCCCCATGCAATTCAATCCTATCATCACATGCGTCAGCTCAACAGGCACTTGTTTGTGATATGCTTGTTTGTGCATGCTCAATTGCCAGACATTTGGTCCCGTCTCAACAGTGACAAGGAGCTAGCATAATACAAGGCCCCCATGCAATTCAGTCCTATCATCACATGCGTCAGCTCAACAGGCACTTGTTTGTGATATGCTTGTTTGTGCATGCTCAATTGCCAGAATTTTCTCAAAAGTGACAAGGAGCTAGCACAATACGAGGCCCATGCAATTCAGTCCTATGAACACATGCGTCATCTCAACAAGCACTGATTTGTGACATGGTTGTTTGTGCATTCTCAGGTGTTAGACTTCCGACTCCGTCTCAACAGCGACAGAGAGCAATTAATGTACTCGGCCTACGCAACGCAATGCTATGAACACATGCATTCAATCAAGGACACCCACCCAGCCACTCTACAGGCGGGAGCGCAGTTGTATCTGCTCAAGCAAAACGATCTTGATCCCAAGCTTAATCTTGAGGAGTTTGAGCTGTCTCAGAGGCCATCTGAGATCATGTGAGTTGCACCTTGTATTTCTGGTGTCATCAACGTGTGAGACGCAGTTTTGTTGCCTTGCTATCCATTGGTAAGTCACCCAACACTCTACAGGCATGAACGCAGTTGCATCTACTTAGGCAAGACACCTTGCCCCCAAGCTTAAGATAGGAGTTTGAGTCTCGAGTCTCGAGTCTTGAGTCTTGAGGAGTTTGAGTTGCCTCAGAGACCATCTGAAATCATGCAAGCTGCATCTTGTATTTCTTGGCGTCAATTTTATGAGCTGCAGTCTTGTTGCCGAACCATTCATTGAAAATGTACTTAGCCAATCTACAGGCAGAAGCGCAGTCGCATCTGCGCCAAGCGCACCCCGCGGTCTGGTCCCCAGCTCAACAGCAAAGAGTATAAGATGCCTCAGCAACTGTTCAGATCATGTCAAGTGCACTTTTTTTATGTATATTGTATGTCTTTTCAGCAGCCCTGTAATTGGGTCGCAACGTCTGGGGCGCAGGTTTCAACCTGACAAAAGCCAAGAGCTTCCTTTATGTTGCGCCAGCAGTCGCCTGAGCCTGAGTTCATATTGTACACCTCACCCAAGCCCAGAGTTTGCATTTTGTTGCATCAGCACTGAATTAGGGCCAAACAGCCAAGTTCACAAAGCTGAGAGCTTGCTTGGTGATGTACAGGGTTATGTTGGATGGCTATCTGGCAGCATTGCAAATCGGTACGCAGCAACAACATTTGCCTGAGCCTAAAAATCTTGTAACTTTTCACAATATTCCATGAAGGTCAGAGCTTGCTTTGTGTGTATAGGGGTATGTTTGATGGCTGTCTGACGGCACTGCAAACCGGTGATGCAGCATCAACATTTGCCTGAGCCTCAACATTCCGTAACGTTTCACAACATTTCATGAAGGTCAGAGCTTGCTTTTTGAGTTACAGGGTTATGTTGCATGGCTACCCAGCTGGACTCCAAGCGGGTGACTCAGCATCAGCAGTTGCCTGAGCTTAGATTCATATCCTATCTTTCATTCAAGCCAAGAGTTTGCTGATGCGTCAGCAGTTACCTGGGCCTAAACAACAGATTGTTTGTGTTGCACAGTGGTATGCTGGATGGCTATTTGACGGCATTACAAGGCGGTGATGCAGCGTCAACATTCGCCTGAGCTTAGATCCACATCCTATCCTTCATCAAAGCTAAGAGGATGCTGATGCATCAGCAATCACCTGGGCCTCAACAACAGCTTGTTTGTGTTGCACAGGGGTATGTTGGAAGGCTATCTGACGGCATTACAAGGCGGTGACGCAGCATCAGCAGTGCTGCACATCCTACAAGGCATGTATATGATGTTGCAGGTGTGTCTTTCTTGTTCTCTCTGCTGTACTGCACACACTGTCACAAAGCATCCAGAAACAGACTGCTCACTCCTCAGGTTGTCGTGTGTCTGCTTGCTGCGTGTTTGAATCAAACACCCTGATGCACAATGCACATTGCCACTTCCTCATGCAGAAGCAGAGCGCTTGAGTGTCTGGAATAACATTTTGCGTGCATATTTGATATCCCATGTTTGGCACAGGTTTCAACCGTGCTAACGCTTTGGCAGCTGCAAGCATATATCAATTGGCAGCTGATCGAGTTGGCCTTGCTACCATGTGTGTGCATACTGAGTAGTCTGTGGTTGACACAAGTATTTGCCGTTCCAACACCTTGTCTGCAGCAAGCATATATCATTTGGCCGCTCAATTAATTGGCCTTGCTACGTACGGTGCATAGCACTGTTCAGGGCTTCCTGACCAGTTGTTGCAGGCTGTATCACAAAACTTGTGACACTGAATGCAGGCACAGCCCATCAAACAACTGCATACGACCTCCAAGCTGTGAAGTCATAGGCATATAGTCACGCTGCGTCAGCCTGACAGCATAAGGTCTATGTTACATACACTAGCAGCTGCTGGAAAGCGTTCATGAGCATACCTGGATGGGGACTGTTTTCTCTCATGGCCATGCTCAAAACTACCGTGATTAGCATGGCTATCTGATCGCTTTGCGTTCTGCATTTGCAGGAGAGCAATGGCAGGCCAAGCTTAAATGAGCTTCAGGCCGCTGCAGATAAGGTCATGATAACATGAATCATCAATTGTTATGGATCTGCAGGAGAGCAATGGCAGGCCAAGCCTTAATGATATAGATGAGCTCCAAGCTGCTGCAGACAAGGTCATGATTAACATTGATATCAATCAATTTGCATTGCAGGAGAGCAATCGTAGGCCAAGCTTGAATGAGCAAGAGGAGCAAAACTTATTCTTGTATGTGGAGGAGAGCAACAGCAAGCCAAGTTGAAAATGAATGCCAAGAGCTTCAAGTTGCTGTAGACAAAGCCCTGGTTCGGTGATGGTTAGCACGCTTGACTGGTTGCTTGTATGTATAGGAGAGCAGTGGCAGGCCGAGCTTGAGTGAGCAAGAAGAGTTTCAGGCTGCCGTAGACAAAGTCATGAACACAAGTCGCTGAGCATTCTGGATCTGAAGGAGAGCAATGGCAGGCCAAGCTTGCCTGAGCAAGATAGGTTTCAAATCATTTTGCATAAGCATTTAAGCAATTGTCACAATTGTTTTGCATTTGTAGGAGACCCATGGCCAGCCAAGCTTGAATGAGCAAGAAGAGCTTCAGGCAGCTGCAGACAAGGTCATGGAACTGATAGTGCAACTCAGGTGAGCTTTGTTTTGGCACACAATGTCTCCACCTCAAGGGTTTAGGGATAAAATTGACATTATCTCATGCCATTGCAAGATCAAGGATTTATTGTGAGCATTTGCCGGGCTGTACGCAAGCTGCCTGGATCTGGTATTGCAATTTGGGTATGCTTTGCTTTGGCTTGCAATGTTTCCACCCACAATAGACCCCTGATATACAAACAAAGAAATTCAGTGTCCAGGCATCATTATGCGCTGTGACAAAACGGAGTAATTGTTGACAGGATGTGCTAGGCTGTAGGGGGGCTGCTTGCAGACTCAAAGCTAGATAGCATGCTTTACGTAGCATCCATGCAGCCTCTGCATGTGACATGGTCATTAATCATGGAGCCGGTCCAGCACAGATGCAAGGCCCTGTCCAAGGTACGCTAATCAATTCCCAATCAATGCCATATCTTGAACTGCATTACCTGATGGTTGTGCAATTCAGGTAGGCATTGATCTGGCACACAGTGTCTTCATTGTCAAGATGAAAAATTGAATGATGCTGGCAGAATGATGATTTTGGGTCAGCATGTGGTCACAGACTTGACACATAATCCCTATGGCCTCTGCATGTCACATGATCTTGATTCATGAGACTTGGCAAAGTCCTGAGTCTGTACATGTTCCGCAGCAGTCTTGACTGACAGCATTCTTGCATTGGCAGGGATTTGCCTGAGTGATGACATATTTCCTGACAAATTCTGATGCATATGGTATTCTTTGCAAGGGCTGGTTTGATTGAATTTGCAGAGATGAGCAACGTCACTGGGAGCCATTAGAGAAGAGATTCTCAACCAGCATGCTTTGCATGGCATTCACATGGCCTCTGCATGTGGTACAGCCTTCAGTCACCTGAGCTGTGACAGTCAAGACTGTGTACACATTCTGACCAAGGTCTACTCAGAGTACGCTAACATCTGCAGGGCTTCAACTCAATGGTTCTAGAATCTGGCAATGTCTGCAAGATTATGCAGATCCTGGCAATCTTTGTAAGGTAAGATTAAGCTCTGGAGTATTTCCATTTGCAGGGATGAGTGGCGGGTGTGGGAGCCAGTTGCAGAGGAAGTGTTGACCAGCATGTGGTAATTGGGGTGCTCATTCCTACTAATGCAAGCCCCCAACCACCACCCATCAGCCAGATTTACCATTGCAGAACACAAGCACCAGCAGCAGCTGTAATTGAGACAGACAAGGCTGTGTACGCACTGTCACTAGCCTGACCTGAAGAGTGTGGTCGCGTTTGCAGGGATGAGTGGCGAGTCTGGGAGCCAGTTGCAGAGAAACTGTTGACAAGCATGTTGTATTTGGGGTATACATTTCCGCTAGCGCAAGCCCTCAACCACCACCCACTAGCCAGATTCACCACTGCCGAACCATCGGCAGTAGCTCTTGATTGAGACAGACAAGGCTGTCTATGCATACTGACCAGCCTTACCTGAAGAGTGTAATTGCATTTGCAGGGACAAATGGCGTGTTCGGGAGCCAGTCAAAGAGAAAGTCTTGACTAGCATGCTGTATTTGGGGACATCCATAGCCTCTGCTCACAATACAAACTTCAATCATTCAAGCCGTGACAGTCAAGGCTGTGTACATTCTCTCACACAGGCAAATTTGAAGTCTGGTGTGGTTGTGTTTGCAGGGACGAGTGGCGGGTGTGGGAGCCAGTTGCAGAGAAACTGTTGACCAGCATGTTGTATTTGGGGTATTCATTCCCGCTAGCGCAAGCCCTCAACAACCACCCACTAGCCAGATTCATCACTGCTGAACACAAACGTCAGCAGCAGCTGTTGATTGAGACAGACAAGGCTCTGAAGGACGCACATAGGGACGGGGACGACTCACAGGATTCTGACAGTGACATGATTGGTGACTTAAAGGGCAGCCCTAGAGATGTAGAAGCCCTAGCGGAGCGATGTGCCAGGTGCAATAAGTACATTGCTCAGGTATGCCCTTTGCAAAAAATCATTCATTGATACATCCCAAATGTCTGCTAGGCAGGCTTGAGTTTCATCATACTATCCTGAATTTGTTCATTTGTGAACAAGGGGGCACCCATCTTGTGCATTTGCTTGGCTGATGTCAAGAAATGGTAACATGAGGGATTGCCTGCCTGCATGCAGTTTGCACAAGGTGATGCATCAGATCGCAATGGACAGAGTTGGCACAGCATATGAGCAGCTGCTGCTTAGACAAGCAGCCAACTTGCCAGCTTTTGATCATTCTCACAATATGGCCTTGACAATCAAGCTGCATGTGCAAGCAGAAACCACAGAAATCAGTAGATCAAGCATGCATACGGTCACACTTTGTGTGTTTGCTGCAGAAAATGGACAAGGTGATGTGTCAGCACTGCCATGCAGCTTTCTACTGCAGCGCATACTGCCAAAAGAAAGATGCACAGGGCCACAAGGTTGCCTGCAAAAGGGCCAGATTGAAGTCAAAGATTGCAGCAAAGGGCTCTGCAAAGTAGTAAACGCAGGGGTCCAGCAATCACGGTAGGACCCAAAGGCGGGCCTTAGTCCTGCTACAGCAGGGCTTAGTGCTGCTGTTTGGCAGGGCTATTCCGTCCCTGTGCTACTAGTGAATGGTGATGAAGCAATCTCATTGTATTGACGCTCACATGTTATGGCAGCAGCTGGACCACACGCAGGAATGCTTTCACTTTTGGCAGTGCCATGTTTGCACAATCTGCAAGTTGTCGAGTTGCATTGCAAGAGTTAGATATGACTGTCAAGTTCACAACATACTCATTTGGTACGAATGACGCAGCAACGTTGCAGCTTTTGGAAGATGTTTGGAACCCTCGTGGGTGTCCCATGTACCTCGTTCGTGATTTTGTTTACACGACCAGCAGCAAGACACTGGAATGTGTGATGGCATGACATATTGTAGTCATAATGTTTGCAACAATGCTTGGCATAAGGCTTGGAAGCTGTGCCTGCAAAGACTATACAGTCATGCCTCTGGCACAGCCAATAGCACTAGCACACACTCGAATTCTCGGGCTGCCTCTATAGACAGAGGCTCCCGTGACCATAGTATGACGCCTAGTGGGCATAGACTTGCCATATCTCTACAGTCGTCTTTGCATCATTGAAACCCTGATCCGTGGATCTTTGCACACTGCGTGGTTCTGGGGTTTCAAGTGATGACAGGCACTTGGTTTGTGGGTGTGTTGAATATGCATTGGCTGGGTTGCAGGCCAAGTAGACTAATTTGTTGCTGTGATCTAGGCTATGGTCATAATGTACGTGCTTTCATTGCACGGCATGATCACTTGGGGGTGTTTGACTAGGTGAAAGCCTGCTTGAACCTGATGGACCCACAGTCGTTGCCACTGTGTGGCACATGCAACTAGGTAGCCCTGTTGTACGAAAAGCTGGAGTAATTTTTGCAAGCATCCAAATCGCCCTGAAATTTCGGCCAACATGTAACAACCGCCCTGTGTTGTATGAGCGCCTTGGTTGCTGTTTGTGGCGATCTGCTACGCAGATGCAAACAGCACAGCAATGGCCGGCCTCGGAAACCGCGGTCGCGGGGTTTTTTACGGCCTCCTCGCCGCCTAAAAGCCGGAGCGATAATAATATCCTTGGCGACACCAACGACTTGATGAGTGATCAGTCAGAGGCACAACGTCTGATTCCTTGTTTTGTGGCAAACAGCGACTCGGATTCTGCAGATGGTCTATATCTAGATGCAAGTGCTTATGCCGAGGAGCCTACCAGCCCCTGCAGTCACAGCTTTCGCTTATCACAAAATTTCCAAGACTCAAACCCTTGCGCTGGACTTAAGCAGGCATTCGACCACGCCTTTCAATGCAAGGTGCGGTGTTTTGAAGCAAGCCCTTTGCTTCTGACGTCGACGCACACAGTGAGTGCTTGCTGACAATTTGTGTCCAGCTTACAGGCAGAACTGCACAGGCACAACCCCGAAGAAGCATTAGTACACCTGATTAAAGCTTGTTCAATGTCCCTGATGAGCTTGCATTTTCTGCAAACTTTGGAGGTGAACGTGGACTGGCATGAGGTTTTCCTCGCAGTAAGCAAAATACATATATTCTCATACGAGGGAAACCGCGGGGCAATGATGTAAGTCATTGCGCTTTGCACCCATTGCAGCATACTGAAAGTCAATGCTCCATCGCAAAACTTGCCAAAATGGATGCCTTGCTTCATCACAGAGCTGAGTTGGGGTTTAGAACTGAATTGCTCTTTGTGTTTCATGGCAGTTGTCAGCATGGCATTGCCACAACGAAATTCTTTTACTTTTCAACTAATCAGTCTTTACTCATTGGTCATTAGTCTTTGCACTGCCATGCTGATCTCAGCCAAATGTTTGAACAGGCATGTGACATATCTATAGCATGCGCATTAACTGTCCTCGCTCTCTATCACCACCGTTTTCATTTTGTGGTTTTTCACCCATTTCCCCAGCTTGTCTATGCTAACAAAGCTGGGCAACAAAAGTCGTTCTCATGGGTTGCATGTCTTCAACAATTGTCTTCAGAAATTGCATTCAGGCAGCAAAAGCTAGTCTCCTGGGACCTTTGTCTTCATCACAAACTGTCTGTGATGATGCAGTTTTGCAGCAAAAGCTGTTCCAGTGGGACACGTCTCTTCAGAAACTGTCTGTGACGATGCAGTTGCGCAGCAAAAGCTGTTCTAGTGGGACAACCGTTTTCACAGACTATCTATGATGATGCATTTGGGCAGCAAAATCTGTTCTAATGGGGCACATGATTTTATAAAGTGTCTGTGATGATGCAGTTGGGCAGCAAAAGCTATTCTAGTGGGACACGCTGTCCTCGAAACACCATCAGGCTATGAGTTCCTGCTGGCCCCATCCCTTAATGTAGAAGGACCTTTTGACCACACCATAGACACTTCAGATGTGGAGTGGGTTGGATGGGTTGGGCGTTTCAAGGCGCACTGGAACATGCTGAAGGAAACAAGACCCCCTGTCAGGGTATGCATCTGTTCCAGGATATTGCTAATGACAAAGTGACAATGTTGACAAAACAGCTTGTTCTCTTAAAGAGTGGTTTGGATTGACTGATTGTCTCAAAGCGCACTAGAACATGCTGAAGGCTACAGCACTCCCTGTCAGTTATGCATTCATTCTACGTCAACCGGCATCAGTCATCATGCATCAACCAACATGTCCATTTTGTCTCAATCAGCATCGACCATCGTGCCTCAACGAACATCCATTGGCATCGATCACGCTGAAAGACTCTCCATTGCTTACCCTTGAGTGTCTTCCTGTGAAGAAGCTGCATGGGACTGTTTTGCTACAAATCAGGGTCTTTTGCTGCTCTCTGAAAAGTTGCTCTTATCGTGTCTGTCACAGCATGATATGAAACTCATGTTCTTAAGGTCATGCTAGTCATGTGCTTGTATGTTGAAAATATTTGCTCTCGGCTTGCAGGCACCGCTTGAGCGTCTTCACGACCTGAAACCTTGCCTCAAAAAGCCAGCTAACCCACAACTTGTCAGAGCAATCAAGCTTGATGTTGAGAAGCTTCAACACTTACGGCCATGGCACCCCACAACGCTTCAGGCAGGAGAGTTACTGGCGCAATTCATGTGGAAGTTTGAGCACCCAGCAATTGGAGGCTTCATGATAGCGTTTAGTGTGTGGAAAGATCCAGCTTGTGCATTGCATCACATCCTACACTGTATGTATGTTGAACTCATGGTAAGCAAGTCATAATCCTGATGGTCAGAAGTGTGCTTTGCATTGATGTACAGAAGTTTGCGATGGATTTTATGCTTTCATACTTTTGATACAAGCTTGCCTGGCCAACCAATTAGCTGTCCTGCTGAGCATGATGCATGAACAAAAAGCAGCAAGCAGCCATTTGAGGTGCTCAGAGTCCAGCGATTGATTGCACATGGCTGCCTTGCAACAAGCTACACCATCAGCAGCGCATTGATTGTGCTGCTCATTGCATTTTGTCCATGCAAAGTTGCATCTATTGCTCATGCTGCATTGCCATGCGCTGTGAACACCATGTGTAAGCCATGCTCAATACAAATGGTGTAGGTCAACACAGGACCAAATTGGTTGGAGGCGCTTGATTGCTCCAGTATCTGCCTAGCTGGGCCTGCTGAGTCTGTGCAGCACATACTTAGAATGTGTGTGAATACCACGTTCCATGCTATGTGCACAGATTCACAATGACGGAACTGACAGAGCATCATGCAAAGCCATTGCATGTGGCGCTGTGCATCCACAGACAGTAACAAGGGTCCAATATTCCGTTCGTTGTCTAGCCATCATCAAGCAAGTCTGTGAATTTGCATGCCAGTTGTACCTCATAAATCACCTTTTGTTTTGTTCATGGCTTTTTCTGACACCGACCATGGAATATTCTGACAAATTGGTATGTTTGCAGATTTGCAATGGCAAGCCAAAAACGTTGCAAACCCGAATTTTCCTCCAGAAAGCTTGTGCAAATGCTGAGCGACTGCTGGTGCTACTGATGTACGCCTGCAGCGCCTCTTCAAAACTGATGTGCCTGTTTGTCATTTGTCTTAAGCTTGAGAAGGTGTTCTCGGCTGGATTGCAATCTGTTTGCGTGTGCATGCACTTGGAAGCAATCATGTCCTGTGACACCGCCTGTCATGACTGCAAACTGCCTGAGAGCAACCCTGTGATGCATGCAATTGTCATCCTTCTTTGCTCAAAAAAGTGTGCACATAATATGGCCTTGCCACATGAGCCCATATGTATCCAAATCATTGTTATGTGTTCAGCAACTTAGTAACATTGCTGACACATGATCAAAACAAGTGACACGTGACTTTATGATTTGGTTGCAGGGGCACTCAATTTCATGGTGAAACAACCATGTGGGACATTGTAAAGGACAAACTACTGGCCGCCGTGATTATACTTGCAAGGACCTTCCCTCTACACGAAGCGCTGCAAGGGCATGAGATGGCTGACTGGATTCACGAACAGCACCAATTGCTGCATCAGGACCTCGCCAACCAAAAGCAAAACAAGGATTCGATCACTGTCAACCTGAACAGCGACGCCGAATCAGATGATGACAATGACCGCACCTATCGCAAGTGTCACAGGTGCAACAGAGTAAGACATGAGGTGAGCTTGACCAAAGCCATGTTCGCACTTGATTTCATCTACTGTCGAGGCTCGGCGTACTGTTTGCCTCATATGCAATCATGTGAGGCAATCAGTACGCAGCATATTCTGTATCCTGTGGGGCGGTGTGTGCAGCAACACAAATTGCATGCAGTTCTTGCGAGTCAGTTCTGCCATTGTAAAGTTATGGGTTCTAAGCAAGTGTTCTTGGCGTTTATTGATATGCCCACATGCTTCAGTGTCAGCGTCTGGTGCCATGCATTTGTGTTTGAATGTCACTCCTGACACACTGGCAGCCTCAGCTGTCAGCATCTGATGCCATGCGTTTGTGCTTGCTTGAATATCACTCCTGACAGCCTGTGTGTTCCTTGACAGATACGCATGTACCTATGCCAGAAGTGCCATGAGACTTGGTACTGCGGGCAAGAATGCTGCAAACGAGATGCCGAATGCCACAGAAACACCTGCAAACAGATTCAGCTCAAAAAGAAAGTTAATGCCAAGAAAGCCCAGGCATCACCTTAGCCCAAATTCATTGTGCATCATATGATGAGCATGATGATGATCGCATCATGCATGATCTACGCAGAATGTTGCTTGCAGCATTCACATTGCCATGTGGCATGTATCAATGAACGGAAAGACCAGGCGGGAGTCTTGCCCTTGGCATAGCCGTTGAGGAGTTGTCTAAGTCTGACTATCAGCCCAGTTCTTTCGGGTTCATGAGACAGGAGGTCACCACAGGAATGACGTTGGCACTCAGTTCGTAGTAGTTGTGGTGTTCAGTCGTGTCATGATGCATACCTACACCTATGTTCTTAGCAGCCTGAAGAGCATCAGTCACAGTATTTGTTGCTGATACATTTCTCCAGCAAGCATGTGAGCCAAACGCTGTGTAGTCCTATGATGATATGTGTGGATTCCAAAGGGACATATAAGAAGCAACACGCATGAGCACACTGGACAATGCAGATGATAGCCGAGTAGTCATGTGGCAAAACTTGTGTTTTCAAAAGTTTCCTACGATTTGTACGTATTGAGCTGAATTAGCAGAATGGCTGACACTGCGCCTTACAGCGCGATTGATCTAGCAACCCACGTAATGCGGTATGACCATCCATATGACGACTTAGCTACTCTACAAGGTAAGGAATAGACGGCACTGATCAATGACTTTGGCTGCTTTGACCTTGATACGATTTTTCCTCCATAGCGTTTCTCTTTTCCATGACAGCCAGCATAGCATCTTCAAGCTGTTGCTTTGCACCCCTGGGCTCCTGCAAATCACCCTTGCAGACTCAGTGGGGAGATGCTGGCTGTCCTACACATTTGTGCAGTTGCACTGTGCTAGCTCACGTTATAACAAATTTGAAGGCATCTCCAAAGGGTCCAGACTCACTATCATGCCTGATGGCATACATGCTTCCTTTGCGTCGCTTTGTTGCAAGCATGCGACTGGTGATGCACAAAGCCCAACCATTGGCGTTCAGGTTGCCTGTGATTTGAGCACAATATACGCAGGTATGCATTGCTGCTCAGCAGGTGATCTGTTACGGACAGAGAAAAACAAGCTGTGCAAACTGGCTTTTGATCTCAAGCAAAATCGAAAGTGCACACAACGTCTTCCAGCCACTTGAAAAGTATGTCAAGGATTTGAATCCAAAACTTGAAAACAAACAAGCAACTGAAGACTAAGCTGAGCAGAGGCAGCAGCAGTTGGTGTCAAGGCAACAAGATGTTGCACCTCAGCAATGTGCTCAGGATCTCAGCACAGTTGAAACAGCTATGCATTACAGCTGGGCACTGACCTGAGCAGAGGCAGCAGCAGTTGCTGCCAAGGCGGCTTGCTGAAAGAGGCGACCAAGGACTTGAAGAGCTTGAGCTCTTGACTTGCGCGTCTGCTTGTCAGCCATTGCCTCATACAGCACCTGCAGTCACAGATGCACAACATCAGTCACCACAGTTACTGACGATGCCCTGCACACTCAAGACAGTGCAACCTTGGCAGGAAACTGACTTTCGAAAGCAATGCCAAAAGAGGCAGCCAAGGACTTGCACGGCTTAGAGTTGTTGACTTGCGCGTCTGCTTGTCAGACATTGCCTCATACAGCACCTGCAGTCACAGACGCACAATGTCAGTCACAAAACTTACTGACGATGCCCTGCACACTCAAGACAGTGCAACCTTGGCAGGAAAGTGACTTTCGACAGCAATGCCAAGAGAGGCGGCCAAAGACTTGCAAGGCTTAGAGTTTCTGACTTGCGCGTCTGCTTGTCAGCCACTGCTACATGCAGCACCTGCAGTCACAGACGCACAACATCAGTCACAACGGTTACTGACGATGCCCTGCAAAATCAAGACAGTGCAACCTTGCAGGAAACTGACTTTCGACAGCAATGTCAAAAGAAGCAGTCAAGGACTTGCACGGCTTAGAGTTGTTGACTTGCGCGTCTGCTTGTCAGCCATTGCTTCATGCAGCACCTGCACAACATCAGTCAGTGTACTTGTTGACCCAACCTGAAACATAGCAAATTGGCTTTGCGCAGCAATCTCACAAGGTGACTGACTTCCAGACAGAGGATGGTACACTGTTTACCCAAGAACAATAATCTGTGGCATGCAGGGCAGATCAAGGCTCTCCAGACCAGTTGCAAAGTAACAGCACTTCATATGACTGCCACTACCATGCCCTCTAATGCAGCACATCAACTGTTAACACTGTTGTTTGCACCCGTTGCATAATGACACTGTTTGTATGACTGTCACATCCTGGCCCTGCTAAGGGCCCCACTCAACAATGACCCTGTCAGGTTTGCCCGCCTTTTCCCAGCCATGCCAGAGCGTGTTTCTCCTATTCAATACAGTGACAGCCACCACAGCATCCAGCGTCCAAGGCAGTGTGGCCTCTTCACACTGACGACTGATAGTCACTAGCACTGCTACCTTGACCCACTTCAACAGCGCTGCTGACTGTCAAATTTGCACAACTTTTGGCAGACGTGCTGTAGCAAGTCCTGAAACCCCAGTAGTTGGCATCACTGTCATGACAAACCCACGTGGCCTCCACCATGTTACTCTGAAACCATGCACTGTCACATGTAAGGTTGACAGTGATTTTGCTCACCTTCTTACAGACATGCCGTAGCGTGTTCTCAATATCCAGTACATTGGCCGCCCACATGGCATCCAGCATCAAAGGCAGCGTGGCCTCTTCTAGCTGTGCCCTCAGTTGAGCATGTTCCAGATTGTCTGCCTGCTGCTGTGCTGTGCGAGCTGCAGCTTCTGTTGCTGCTTGCTGCTCTTCACTCATGCCAGACGCACCTGCAATGACAAAGGAACCTTAGAGCGTGTTGCACGAGGACATGGGCAGACCAGGGAGAGTTGCCTCGTTCAGCTGTGCCCTCAGCTGAGCATGCTCCAAGTCATCCGTCTTTTGCTGTGCAATGCAGGCTGCAGCCTGTGCCGCTGCTTGCTGCTCTTCACTCAGCCCACACGCACCTACATTGGCAAAGCAGACTCAGCACATGTCGCATGCACCACTCAAGCATTGTTTGGTGTAAGCTTGCAAGCACTTAGTCAAGGGAGCAAGATCAAGTGCCTGAGAGCATGGCTGCATGTGTTGCAGATCGTCTGCCAGCTGCTATGCTGTGCGAGCTGCAGCTTCTGCTACTGCTTGCTGCTCTTCACTCACGCCAGATGCACCAGTATAAAAAGGCTAGAGTCAGACTGTGGTGCTTGAGAACATGGACTGTTGTCAATTGGGGTGTGATCTAGTGTGTGTCTGCTGCTGTGCTGTCTGAGCTGCAGCTGCTCTTCACTCAGCCCAGATGCACCTGCAATGGCAAAGGAGTCTGAGAGCATGTTACACAAGGACGTTATGAGCATGAGCGGCAGCATGGCCTCTTTCAGCTGTGTTCTCAATTGAGCATGCCCCAAGTTGTCTGCATGCTGCTTCTGCTGCTGCGTGCTAATCTGCACTCATGCCAGAGGCACCTGTGAACATGAGTTAGGATTAGTGTGCATTGCCTTAGAGCATGGCATGGTATGACCTGACTCATATGCACGCTGCTTGTGGCTCTCCACTCACACCAGACGCCCCTGCAATGGCGAACCAGAATCAACAACATGTTGCATAGTAATGTGGGCTGTTGTGATTTAGGTTGCTGTGGTCTGGGTTGCCTGCCTGCTGCTGGGCTGTGCAAGATGGGCAGTCCAATTTAGTAGTTTTCAATGCAGCAAGAATCAGTGGCTCATCAGGTTGAAGTGGTTTCCTGCAGTCATGCCCTGAGGCCTGCTATCAGGCTGTTAGTCCATGCATCCTCTTCAAAGCTTGCCTCAACACGAATTGCGCATAAAAACATGTGTGTTTTGTGCTGACTGGATCACCATGCTGAGTACCATGATCAGCAGCATAAAGTGTAACCTACCAGGCTCTTGGTTGAAGGGCATTCTTACAGGGACGCTGTGAGAGTTGCTACCAGGCTGCTGTTTCAAGCGCGCCTGGGCTTTAATGTGCTGCTTGTTATGTCTCAACAAATGCCAAACCCAAAGTTACATTGTTCCAATTCGTGCTGAGCAAGACAAATGCAAAGATCAGCAGCATTCAATGCAACATACCAGGCTCTTGGTTGAAGGGCATTCCTGCAGGTATGCTCTGAGGGCTGCTGCCAGGCTGCTGATTCAAGCGCGCCTGAGCTTCAGTGCGCTGCTTGTGGTCCTTGTCCATCTGATCCAGCTTCTGCTGCGCCTGAAACATCTTCAGACCCATCATGCCTAATCGCACCTACACAAGCAAATAGCTGTGCATCAGATGTCTGATTGTACATACATCAGAGCTCTGATGCTGCTTGCAGCAGGTTGCATCAGCAGTGAATTAGTCGTTGTCCATCTGCTGAGCCTGGAACATCTTCAGACCCATCATGCCTAACCGCACCTGCAGCAGCAGCAGACAGTCCCTGAGAAGCAGACAGGTGTATGCTGATAGGAAGGTTGACAGGAGCCTCTGTGAACATCTACAGCCTAGGTACAGCAGTCTTGCAGCAGGCCCAAGTGTTTTTGTCCATCTGATGCAGCTTCTGCTGCGTCTGAACATCTTCAGACCCATCATGCCTAAACGCAGATGCCTAAAATAAGTAAAAACAGATAGACATGCATGAGACCTGCTGCAAAGGTCTTGGTGCCAGAATGGACAGCTTCTGCTGAGCCTGGAAGACCTCAACTCAATCATGCCTAACCGCATCTGCAACAGCAGAACAGCTTGGCATGTCTCCAAGTGCTGCTGGGCACAAAGGCTTTCTCCAATGACAATCAACACAATGGAGTCTTCTTTCCATCTTTTTCCTCTGCATTAGCTTCATGGCAAATGTGATCACAAGCAATGTGATGGACTTTGCCATGGCATTCACATTGCTCTGCAGCTCCTGCTGCTCTCTCGTCAGCCCCTTTGGCAGATCAGTGACTTTGCTAAGCGATGTGCTAGAATTGTGGCAATGCCTTGTGTAAAATTGCGTCATGTCTACAACTCATCGCAGCAAGCACAGATGACATTGTGAAAGTCACAAATCCTGCCATAGTCCTGATGGGTGGACAACCCAGATGGCAGGACAGCCCACCTTAGCTTTTATGCTCTGTCCTTCCTGCCGTATGCTAGCCAGACCGCCCTGAATGAACCCTCCCAAGTAGATGTTGGCCTGGCTCTCATATGCCTTACCAATAGCCAGCAGAATGGTGGTCCCAAAGGACGCCTTTGCTAGCTCAGCACCCTCCTGTGCCATGCTTTCCTGCACCAGGAGACCAGGATCTCAACAAAAGATATGTCAAGCTTTCCTGTGTCACAGCATGAAGCCTTGAACGCTTCAGGACGGAAGTGTGCACAGATTGGCATTGCTGGCATATGCGTTGCCAATGCCTAGCAGACTGGTAGGCCCAAAGGACGCCTTTGCCAGCTCAGTGCCCTCTTGTGCCATGCTTCCCTGTACCGTTCAGTCAGTTTGGGTCAGCTAGCAGAATGGTATGTCAGGCCAAATGACGTTCCCCAAAGCCAGCAAGACTCGTTGCAAGCCAAGTTTCCAGCAGCAGTTGGAGACATGAAGCAATGGCCTTGACTGTCCATTTTTCTTGAATCAAGTTGCCAGTCAAGCCCAAATTTGAGCAGCTGAGCCTGTAATGGTATAAATTCCTGGAGAAAGAGGTCAATATAGGACAGCTATGCTTGTTGAGAAGCTGAGACCATGCACAGTCATCTCTGATACGCCAAGGATTGATGATGGCAGGATCAACAAAAGCTAGGCCACAGTTTTAATTCTGAACGTCAAAACCGCAATGTCAAGCATTGCTCACCTGAACGCAGGAAAACAATGGTGCTTCCCCTGACTCACAAACCAGGATACCTGCTCTGAAACCAGAAAGCTTTATGCATGCCCTCACCCAAAGATGGATAGTGGATTGCCTTAAAACAAAAATGTACTCACCCTGAAGCCAGTCTGGTCTCCTTCCACCCATCTCCGCAGCAGAGCCTTCAAGTTAGCCGCCAATCGTTCCTCTCTGAGCAGTTGCATCTGCTCCTGCTTGCCACTAGTCAAAGGCTCACCACTCCGAGCCATCTGAGCTAAGCTGAGTTCCCCCAGCAGGTGCTCAAAGCGGTCACTGCCAAACAGCATGCTGAAGAACTCTGCGCTGTCCATGAAGTTGACATCCAAGCCCTCTACACCGTGCTGGTCGTACTTGGCTCGCAAATCAGCATTGCTGAGAACCTGCAATGGTGCAGACACTGGTGTCACGGTCTGTGCTCCTGAGGAACTGCAGCTGAGATCATTCAGCAATTGCTGAAAGCGGTCACTGCCAAACAGCATGCTGAAGAACTCTGCGCTAACCATGAAGTTGACGTCTAAGCCTTCTACGCCGTGCTGATCATACTTCGCTTGCAAGTCAGATTGCATTGCTCAGAACCTGCAATTTCGCAAAAGTTGGTGTCAAAATCTGTGTTGCTGATAAAACGCAGCTGAGCTCACCCAACAAGTGTTCAAAGCGGTCACTGCCAAACAGCATGCTGAAGAACTCTGCGCTGTCCATGAAGTTGACATCCAAGCCCTCTACACCGTGCTGGTCGTACTTGGCTCGCAAATCAGCATTGCTGAGAACCTGCAATGGTGCAGACACTGGTGTCACGGTCTGTGCTCCTGAGGAACTGCAGCTGAGATCATTCAGCAATTGCTGAAAGCGGTCACTGCCAAACAACATGCTGAAGAACTCTGCGCTGTCCATGAAGTTGACGTCTAAGCCTTCTACGCCGTGCTGATCGTACTTCGCTTGCAAGTCAGCATTGCTCAGAACCTGCAATTTCGCAAAAGTTGGTGTCAAAATCTGTTTTGCTGAAAAAAAGCAGCTGAGCTCACCCAACAAGTGTTCAAAGCTGTCACTGCCAAACAACATGTTGATTAACTCTGCGCTGTCCATGAAGTTGACGTCTAGGCCCTCTACATCGTGCTGATCGTACTTGGCTCGCAAATCAGCGTTGCTGAGAACCTGCAATGGTGCAGACACTGGTGTCACGGTCTGTGCTCCTGAGGAACTGCAGCTGAGATCATTCAGCAATTGCTGAAAGCGGTCACTGCCAAACAGCATGCTGAAGAACCCTGCGCTGTCCATGAAGTTGACGTCTAAGCCTTCTACGCCGTGCTGATCGTACTTCGCTTGCAAGTCAGCATTGCTCAGAACCTGCAATTTCGCAAAAGTTGGTGTCAAAAACTGTGTTGCTGAGAAAACGCAGCTGAGCTCACCCAGCAAGTGTTCAAAGCGGTCACTGCCAAATAACATGTTGATTAACTCTGCGCTGTCCATGAAGTTGACGTCTAGGCCCTCTACACCGTGCTGATCGTACTTGGCTCGCAAATCAGCGTTGCTGAGAACCTGCAATGGTGCAGGAACTGGTGTCAACAGTTGTGTTCCTCAAAAACTGCAGCTGAGTTCACCCAGCAGTTGCTGCCAAACAGCATGCTGGAAAACTCTGCGCTGTCCATGAAGTTGACGTCCAGACCTTCTACGCCGTGCTGATTGTACTTGGCTTGCACATCAGCATTGCTAAGAATCTGCAGAGGTGCAGAAATTGGTGTCAGAATCTGTTTTTCCCAGAAACTGGAGCTGAGTGTACCCAGCAGGTGCTCAAAGCGGTCAATGCCAAACAGCATGCTGAAAAACTCTGTGCTGTCCATGTAGTTGACGTCTAGACCTTCCATGCCGTGCTGATTGTATTTGGCTTGCAGATCCGCATTGCTCAGAATCTGCAGCAAAAAGCTGATTTGCTAAAAAGCTGCAGCAGTCGGCAATAGATACATATGGGCACCAACTTCTGCATTGCTCAGAAGCTACAGCAATCTGAAGATGGACATGGGCTTCTACATTGCTCAAAGACAGCAACATTCAAAAAGCGGATATGAGGCTGCATTGCTCAGAAGTGGCAGCTAGAAGCAGAGCATGATCTTAAATGTTACTAGCTCTGCAACTGTCCCTGGAATGCATCCTGAGACTGTGATTGTCACAGTTGCTGTCCCTGCTGTCAGCATGACTTGCCTGATACGCTTCGCCAAGCTTTTGAAACCTGTCCTTAGCATGGGGTCCATCAGGATTCTTGTCTGGATACATTTTTTGAGCAAGGATGTTAGATTGACAACCCTTATCAGTGTGAAACAAGGCACCTGAGACAGGAGAACCTGTTACTGCTCCTGTGACACGAACCGTCCAAGATGTTGTTGCAGCTGTTGTTGTGATGACTTGCCTGATATGCTTCGCCAAGCTTTTGAAACCTGTCCTTAGCAAGGGGGTCATCAGGATTCTTGTCTGGATGCAGCTTCCTAGCAAGGATGTAATACTGCTTCTTGATCTGCTCTGTGGGGGCGGTTTTGGGCACCCCCAACAACCCATAATAGTCCACGACATCTCCAAATGCACCGGCATCCCGCCGTTCCTGCTCCCACCGTTCTCTGATTGGGTCATTGGCGCTGGTGTCCATGACCATGGCTAGCGTCGGTCGGTCTATCCATTCTCTGTGATCCTGTTGACATACACACAATGTCTCAGCTACACTCTGTGCTTTCAAGCACTTCAGCTGATGTCAATCAGGTCTACTTCAACTTGGTATGATAGACTCTAACTTGGAGTCACAGCATCTCGCTGTTCCTGCTCTCACCCCTCTCTAATTGAATCATTGGCGCTGGTGTCCGTGACCATGGCTAGCGTCCGTCGATCTTTACATTCTCTGTGATCCTGTTGGCATGCACACATGCTATTTCACTCAGTGTCTACAGTGTGGAACAGCCCATAACAGTCCACGGTGTCTCCACATGCCCTGGCAGCCTGCCGTTCCTGCTCCCACCGCTCTCTGATTGGATCATTGGCGCTGGTGTCCATGACCATGGCTAGAGTCGGTTGGTCTATTCATTCTCTGTGGTCCTATTGGCACGCACACAAAGCATCTCAGGTAATGCGTGAAACCATCTGAAGTGTCCTGCTTCCGACGTTCTCTGGTAGGGTGCTTGGCTGTTGAATCCATGACTGTGGCTAGGGCCAGTTGGCCTATCCATACTCTGTGATGCCATTGGCATGCACTCATTGCTTCAGGCATCATTTACAGCGTCTGCAGTACCCTTTTGCAAAGCGCTCTAAGAAGCATGCAGTGCTGCTGCCTATAGCTAGCACTTGAGTGACATGTCCATGTGCTGTCAATGTCAAGGAAGCACTAAAGGGGCCTGCCATACAATGCAGGGCTGCTGCGAAAGTGCAAAAGGTTTTTGCGATGAGACTTAGGGGTGCATCATTTGTGACTATCAACTGATTGAGGCAGAAGAGCCAGCTGGGTCTTGCAGCATGTGCAACATAGAACTTGATGAGGTGAACACACACTGACCTGGTCCCAAAGGCGGCCCTTGTTGACTTCCCTGATGGCCTCTGGGGTGTTCACAGCGCCCCTCACCACTTGAGTCACTCCAATTCCCAAGCCAGCAACTGGAAGAAGAACAGCGCCGGCAACGCCTGCATATTATGTTGCGCCCAATCAAATGACACCGAGAGTGCCTGTTCACTGATATTAGGAGTGTTGTGCTGGTCTTCTGATCCAACAAGTGTACTGGAGGGAGGTGGACACAATGCTGCTGCTTGCATTAGGTGTGGAGCAGATAACGGACAGTGGTGGATAAAGAGCTGATGTTGGGCACAGTGCCAGTCCATGTGACATGAGCTGCAATGTAGCTGTGGGGTTGCTACCTGCACAGACCCCTTGACCAAAGCCCTTCAAGCCATCAGTGTATGCACCAACGACTGGCGCTGCAAGCAGGCCTACGGTGCCTGCTGCGATGCCCTTGAGAGCAGATTTGCCACCGCTAGCGAGACCAGCTTTGATGTCCCGCGGCCGTTTCAAGGAGAATATGTTATCGATGTGCTGTTGATACTCTTCGGGGTCAGTTGGAGCTGACGGACTCTGCTGCGACAGGCTTGCCATGAAGAGCTGCTGTCCTATCTGATCTGATGCATGACGTCCGTATACTGCAACGCAACTTTCTTTTCCTTGCCACAGTAGGCACTGCAAATAGTCAACTTGACAACAGGGTCGATGTCAAAGTAGACTTGCTGCAGTTCGCGCAATGCGGCAGATAATTCGAATGTTGACTGGTGATCTGCTGGTGCAAATTGCGAAGCTTGAGTCCGATTGAGCGATGTGCGCACCGTGGCTTCCAAGAGAGCTTCTATTGAACACCTAAGTTCGGTTCGGTGCCTCCGTGATGCGTGGTGAGGGCTTTTTACAGACGCCCTTGTACGAAGGGCTGTTTGCATCAGCCCCAGCTTTGGCGGCATGCGCTTTCGCTCGAAAGTCTTTCGGAGTCCGTGAAGCATTCAAACGAGATCGACATCCTAAACCCATGTCATAGCCGATCTGCGTGTGCTGTTGCGACGGCAAATTTGCTTGTATGATGGCCCAGGGCCTTGCAGCGACACCTCCTCGTGCTTCCTGCTCTGCCGCCTCTGGCAGATATTTGTCCAATCCACCTCCTTGCCCTGCCACTCGACTTGGTGCGCCTCGTCGCCTGCCTAAGAGGAGGTACCAGCGGACACGCCGCTTGATCGAGATCGTGTCGACAGAAACAATGTCAGCAGCAGCTGCCGGCACCCAGACAGGCGAACACATACTCGAAGGTGTAGACATACAGCAGCGACCTGACTCCAGTCAGAAGCCGCTGCTGTATACTCACGTGTTGTGCCCGTACGCACAGCGCGCTCTTTTGACACTGCTGTGCAAGGTGAACCCTCAGTTTGTTTCGCTGGGTCTCTCAGCCTGCTCGTCGCGGTTTTGCATGCAAATAGAACCCTCTAATCTCGCTTGATCTCCTGCAGGGCGTAGATCACCAAGCAATCCAGATTGATTTGTCTCAAAAGCCAAAGTGGTTCACGAAGCTGTGCAAGGATGAAGGCTTGCCAAGTACAGTCCCCACTCTTGATCACCAGGGGGAAGCCCAGACTGACAGCATTGGCATATGCAAGTAAGGCTCAGCTCCAGTTTAGCAATACCCAAGCGCTTCTGCTCGCATGCTTGTGGTGCCAGCCGCTCTGCAATCAAGCTGTGATGAGGCTTGTCCTGGAACGCAGGTGGATTTGCACACACTTCAATGATGCCAAGTATCCAGAACTGAGATACAAGGACCAAAAGGACAGACAGCAGGCGGATCGAGTGATACAAGACTGTGGAGCATTTTCCAGTGCTGGTTTGGACTTGCTGGCAGGCTCCACTGGCAGGTATGAACAAACAACAATTGTGGAGAATGACATGTAATGCAGCATAGCTGCTGCATATGCGTTGCCTATGACACATACATATATGCATAAGAACGCATACCAATTGGGCTCAAAGGCCTTGCTAGGTTTGTATAGTCACCAAGCAACTGTAGTTAAGCAGCCTTGTCTGTTTACATGCTGAGCCACTTCAACCAGAGAAGGCTATGCTCAAGTTTCAGAGAGCTGAAGGCATTCCTTGCAATGCATGCTGGTGCACCAGGTTTGCTTGTATTTGCAGCTCTTTGGACATTGCCACTGGCCAGTCTCAGAAACAATGGAAACCATATGAAAAGATGCTGCTGGAGCTTGAGCAGGCTGAAGGCTTTTGTTGAAATGTTTATTGACGTACTGTGTTTGCTAACACTTGCAGGTCTTGGGGCGTCGGCACTGGCCAGTCACAAGGGCAATGGAAGACATTTGAGAAGACCCTGCTCAAGTTTCAGAAGGCTATTGACCAAAGTGGAGGACCCTTTTTGATGGGTGCTGAAGTCTCAGTGGTCAGTCCCGCATCATGATCATCATCATTGACACCTTTACTAGTGAGGTTTGATGATTGTGCTGGCTGCATTCAGGAGCAGTCGACGGCTTCCAAACACACTCTGTGCAAAGCCGTTCTGCAGTGAGATGCCTTTGCACCACGCTTGATTTTTGATTGCAGACCTGGACGCCCACATGTGCAGTGAGATTGCCACATGTGATTCACTGCTGTATTCCTAAGTGGGACATCTCCACCCTATTCTTGCGCGTTTCTGTGCACTACGCTGTTCTGGTGCACCACTGTTGATGACTGTTCATCTGCATCATCGATATGCGCTTCAGTTACTTTTCATGACGCAGGTAGGTGCAAACAGAAGCAATAAACTGTCCCCAAACATTCCTGTCGAATTCTGTGCACAATTTTTGCAATAGCTGAACCTTGCAGGACAATCAACACCTACATCAAACAATGTCAACACAGTGGTTGCAGCTTAAATGAAGGTCCTGCCATACTTTCAAACTGTGTTGCAGTCCACAACATCATTGTCCGTTTACAGCTAGTGAAAGACCACCATTCTGTGTAGTTTGACTTTGTAGCATAGAAAAGTTGTCCTGAGGACAGCTGTACTTTATAACTTAAATCTTGTGCTGACTTTTCCTTTTGTGTACAGTCTGACTTGATTTACATGCCATTCATGGAGCGCTTTGCAATTGCCATGCCAGAGTTCACCCCTTATAATCCCAGTCAAGCATGTGATGGCAAGATTGAGCAGTGGCTAGCTGAGATGCGCAAGCTGGAATGCTGCCAGAAGGCTGCCCCTGACACCAAACTGTTCCTACAAGCCATCAAGTGAGAGACAGTCAGCAATTCTTCATCAGTGCTGGATTGCATTGTGTATGCATGCGGTCAAGATCTACAAACTCTATCAGTCATCTATGCAAGGGCAAATGCGCTCAAGCGCTCAATCATATGCCTGCTTGCTTGCTTACTGTCTCTCGCTCGCTCATTCACTCACCCATCCACTCACTCACCCATGCATGCACCCAACCATCCACTCTCACACTCAGTCAGGCATTCGTGCAAGCATGCATCATTTGTGTTGCATGTGTCACAAAAATGAAATCTGGCAAGGCATGCTGGGCATTTCCTTAAATCCTAGCCAGGTATGAGCATCAGCCATTACCTTCCCCAAATCCAAATTCAGATCCGCTGGTGGCAGCAGCAGCGCATCATGACTCAGATGGTGAACAAGCAATCATAATCACAATCTTTACTCCTTGCAGCACATGTGCTAGGCGCATGGCATCAGTCCTGTCTTGCCATGTCATACAATATTGACATGACAAAAGTTGTGTTCTGGCATGCAGGCAGGAGCGTAGTCTAGACTTCTTTGACTTCTCCACCTACACAGCGTATCAGCTGCACCCTCACTTGCAGTAGGCAAAGTCCATAACACCACACATTGGTTGCAGCGCCTTCAGGTATGCTTTTGCTAGCTGTATTTCATGAAAACCCCCTGTGCATAGCCATTTCACCCCACCCGAGATGCGCTCAGTTGTGGCAAACTGCACAGTCAGTTTATTGAATTGTGTGAGTTGCTCTCGTCTGCCAGGTTTTACACGCGCTGTATGACTGCATGTCCTACCCACGTCGCCTACTTCAGGACAGCTTTCTGTTGCTGCCTGTGCACGTACCAGGACCTCTCAGCGCCTGCGTGGCTTACCTGCTGACTTCCAAACACTGTATGCAGCAATAACAGCGCCCCTTGCTATTCTGCAGTCTGCAGGAGAGCTGGCCAACAGGTTGCATCCATAGAATATTGCTGAGCAAAACCCCACCCCTGATTGAGTCTTGATCGCCCAAAAATGCCTGAGATTTCTCCAGCGCTTTGATAGGGTTGTGCCGCGTGGGGTTCTGCCACTGAATCTATGAGAGGGTTGGCCCGTTGCTGAGCTGTGACTGCCCTATGCTGTCTGAGTTGGCGCAACAGCATCATGTCTTAGGTAAAGCCTTGCTGCATGTACCTTTGCATAGCCATCCAACTCATGTGCACTGTTGCAACTGTCTTGTGTATGGCTGGTCAAAATTTGACGTTGCGCATGTTTCCCTCGCTGTGATAATTGACAATTTGGAACTGATTGCTCCATATGTTAAACGTCGTTATTGGAAAGTGCTATGTATATGATGGTTTGTACAGGAACTTTTGAGGCCTCCTTGAGTCCTTGGCTCAGATCAGTGTACAGGGCATGCTGCTACCCTTAATTAGTCCTGGGGGCTCAGCATTGTTTCAAACCAGATCCGAGCTAGGGACTTGCGAAGGCATCGTTGAGCATGTGAGTAATCAGCCAAACTGTGTTGCTGGTGGACAGTCATTTCCTGTCATGCGCATTCTGCTATTATGCTATCAAAAGTGCTGGAGCATTGACCAGTGCCGTTTGTAATGCCAACTTTGCACAAGCTGCTGATAATCATTGCAAGACAGCTGCGGTCTCCTTGACCCTTACCGACAAAGTTCCCTTGGCAATAGAGTTCGGTGCTTGGTGTTATTTGCAGGTAGAGCTGGCAGCAAAAATGCAGCATCATAGCAAATGCAACATTACAGCAGCATCATGGCAGCTCCTGGGCTGCCTCTATGCACAGAGGCTTACGTCTCTAGGGTGATGTCTCATTGGGACCAACATAGGATCAAAAAGACCATGACATTGATAAGGTTTGAGCACTGTCTAGCTGCTCTGCAGAAGCAGTGTTCAACACAAAACACACAAAAAAGATTTGTGTCTCCCTGCTTTATGCAAACCTTTGATAGCGGTGCTAGACGCTTTGCAGACTCTGCTGTGTCCATGCTGCAGATGACATTGGAACATACAACACATTCCCGACAGCAGAAGCTGCTCCTCTGTCTCATGAACTGTCGAGAATCACTGAACAGCAACTCCTCATGCAATCAAGCCAATATTAATGGTGTCAGATTAATGATACAATTAAAAATAAATACAACTGATCGCGGCCATGCGAACTTTGCAATGATCATAGATTCTTTTGCATGAGGCTTGACTGCATTGCAGTCGTTGCGGTGCAGGCTGTGCGTGTGTTGGCCTGTGCAAAATCAGCGTCGAGGGGTAAATAGCTAGCTGCTCTTAGCTTCTCGAAATCTAAAAGCAGTGATACTAGCCAGCGACGCAGAACGATTTTGAAAAGGCGTACCGAAGCCTGCACTTGCAAAGCTGTCATCGCTACGGCTGCTCATTGCACAACACCGCTGCAGGTCAATAAAACTCTGCAAGATGAGCAACTACCCTCCTCAAGGTGAGCTGCAGCTGCTGTATCGCGTGACGCACAGCTGACCACCGTTTGGTGGTTGTTGGCATCGTTCGACTGTGCCTGATTTTGCTCTGTGCGTACGCAGGCTATCCCCAGCAAGGCTATCCTCCACAGGGCTTCCAGCAGCAGTATCCGCAGCAAGGCTACCCGCCACAGCAGTTTCAGCAGCAGGGATACCCTCAGCAGCAGATGTACCCTCAGCAGCAGGTGTACCAGCAGGGACCGCCACCTAGACAGCAGGGCGGGAGCAATGGTTGCTTGGCATGGTGAGCTCGTGTGCAACACGTATGTGAGCGCATGCATCCATACTTTATACACTGTTGTAGCCAGCCTGTTGTTTACAGATTCTTTTCCTTGCTGTTCTGGTGCTGTACACAAGATTTTTGGTCCGCTGTCAAACCAGACACGTGTGCTGAAGCTGCTCCTTGGATGCTGCAGCCTTGCTGGAATCTGCTTCTGCTGTGCTCTGGAGGACATATGCTGCTGCTGTGCCCTGGACGATATTATGTAAATTGACACTTCCAGAAGCGCTGTTCATAGCCTCCAGGGCAATGGACAGCATTGTTGAGTCAATGCAGAATACCACACACAGATTTGGTCATGCTCTTGATATAGATGACCTTGCTATGTCAAGAGTGTGACAATTTCAGAAATGTTTTGTAGCAGTGTACTAGGCCATTGGTTCAGTATGCTGCTTCAACTAGTAGCTACCTAGCAACAGCTTGTCACTGTAATGTTTCTACAGGCATTACCACAGACAGCAAAAAGATAGACACAGCGCTGTTGATTTGAGGCTTATCTGTTGCTGTAGCGCCAATCAATTAGCCAGCATGATGTGCATTTGTTGAATGGCAATCATTGACAAACATGACATTTTGAGTGCCTGTGTGAAGAAGCAAACTCGTGAACGACAGCAATTTGATCAGTGCATGCATTTTGACTTGACTGGTCGGGCTATAGCTGCCTTGCTTGATGCGCATAGTTACTAATCTTGTAAGGTATGAAGGCACATTGGGGCCATCTACAAAAACAATTACGTAAACTCAAGAGTACAAATTGTTTTCTTGAATGAGGTGCGCAAATGTTTCGAGGTGCAGACCACTTTGTGCCTGCTCGAAACCCTCATTGCACTTGAACAGTTGCCCGCTGCAGCCGCATTGACAGTGGGCGGGGTGCCCCTTCGATGGTCAGTTGATGGTGCTGCCGCTGTTTCAGCAATTGCCTCAACGGCCCGTTGAACAGATTACCAGAAACTGCATGAAAAAGCATGGTGAAGACCATTGCAGAGACGTCACTGCAATGCCAGTGTAGCCAGGTGTGGTGTAGCTTCCTAACAATAGCAAGCCGGTGTGTGGCAGCACAAAGCAGTGCCACATTGAGCAAAATCAAAACAGAAGGTCTAGCGCTGAATACCACACTAAACAGTTGCATCATAGGTGATGCACAAGACTTGATCTGATTCTGATTCAACGCTGCTCGTTCATGATGGCGATGACATAAGCAGCAGCCCATTGTATGCCTCAGCTGTCACAGCAGTGCCGGGGTTAGCAAGGCAGGATACCCATGCTTGCGTTAGGGTGTATCAGAGATTTTCAGTGTTTGCCTTCAACACTTCCAAGGCTGCTTCTACTCATTGAGCCTCCTGTTGTGATGCCTGACACCAAGGACTATTCCTTGCGTTTGTCTTGTTGAGTTTAGGGTCTGGCTATTGCAGAGAGCGGCCCATATGCTGCACTAATGGCGCTCCAGGGCCTGCCAACAATGTGAAACCTGTGAATGTCGTCTTCAAGTCTTGTCTACTGTGCAGGGCGACCCATGTGTTGCGTCAAAGGCGCTCCAGGGCTTGCAACCGCGGTGAAAGCTATGCAACCGCGGTGAAAGCTAGGAACTTGTCTTCAAGACTTGACGAGTGTGGAGGGCGGTCCATATGTCGCATTCAAGGTGCTCCAGGCCCTTGCCTGCAGCGGGCTGCTGATGCTCACATCAGCTCCTGCGATGATGCCTGACACCATAAACTTCATTTTAAGCTTTGAAGATTTGGCTACTGTGGAGGGCGGGCCATATGTTGCATCAGTGGTGCTCCAGGGCCCGCCATGGAGGTGAACTCTGTCACAAAGCCATGTTTGTTGTATAGGGCAACATTCTTGGCAAGAATGGTTTCCAAACAGCACCATCTCTTCTCTCTATCAGCAATGGCGCAAATCTGCAGCCAAGGCTCAATTCAGAAGAAATCAAAATTGTGAAGACGCGCTCTTGTACGGCACAGATTACCACACGATCATTCCTTGCAGGGCACTGCAGGCATTGAGCACTTGAAATCTGTTTGCAAGCCAACCAAAAACTGCCACATTGCTTTGTTGTGAAGATGACAACATGACAATACTAGGGCATGCAGGTGACAACATGACAAAATGACATTACTGGTGAAAATGTCTTGCAAGTGTTGCACACGCGCTGGTGATGCTTTGCACCTTCAATGTGAATGCTGTGTCAATCACTATTCACATGTGCTTCAGACCTTGACAACACAGAGTCAGCAGTAGAAACAGATGCAGGCAAAGTTGGTTCAGTATCTTTATAGCAGATAGTGATGCAGCAGATTTTGAAATGTCACAGGACAGACTGCCTTATCAGTGTATGTTTGGGCACTTATCAGGCACTCAGGCCAAGGGTAAAGCCAGAGATAATTGGCAGTCAACCAAGTATAAGGACCTCTCTGCCCTTCATGTGCCCTGGTTTAGCTTAGCACATAATCGAACTGGTTGGAGACAGTTGATTGCTTCTGTACGTACCCAGTTGGGCCTGCTGAGCCTGCCTAGCCCACGTGTATAGTGAATGAATGAATGAGGTTTTGAAATGAAAGTTAGGTAGCTTACCTCAGTGAGCAGGCGTGACCCCAAACCCCGCCCCTGCTTGTCTGGAAGCACCCCCATCAGGGTGATGTAGATGAACGGTCCGTGTGCCTGCAGTCCTGCCAGTAGTTCAGCTGTACTGTATCTATATGTGGGTTACATTTGATGCAACAGATGTGCAGTAAAGATAGTGCACAAATGTTCAGAATGTGCTGGCTGTTTGTGTGGCAAAACTGCACCTTGCCAGTTTTGCCACACACACAACACAGTGGTCATTGGTTACCAGGTTATGTGACCAGTGGCCACTGTTTGGCCTAGTGCATCATTGAAAGGTTGCTGTTTTGCTGGCACAAGCTGTGAACTGTGAGTCGCATCACAGCAAACTCCAGCAGTCATGTACAACAAGCTAGCAGCCAAGCATACCTGCTGACACAAGCTGTGTACAATTTTTGGCAACAGAATTGACAGCAGCAGTTATCCAGCAGCAATGCATACCTGCTGATCCAAGCTGTGTACAATCTGTGGCGACAGAATTAACAGCAGCAGTTATATACAATAATTCAGCAGCAATGCATACCTGCTGATGCAACCTGTGTACAACTTTTGGCAACAGAATTGACAGCAGCAGTTATCCACAACAAGCTAGCAGCAAAGTGTACCTGAAGAAACTGGTGCTTTCCCTTGTCAACACAATGTGCCATCAGCTGAGCATGATCATCCGGACTGATCTCTTCTTTTGGCTGATCTTCAACAGGTGGGGCTGCCTGCAAGCTGCCCTGCCCTTAGTCATCATTGTGATTATCGACTGGCCACACCTGCAATCAGCTACATCGGCTGCTGAGGCATGACTAATGACATCCAGACCAGACAACCACCACCACTGCATCAATATCGCTTCTTCCATGCTGTCAGCTTTGTGACAGGGCAGTCACAAAGTCATAGGTGTAAACAAATGTTCACATGAACAATGGCATCATCTGCAGCTTGTCATGTGGGGGAGGTTGGACGGCCTGAGATTTTAGGGTCATTGGGTTAACGTGAAAATTTGGCCAATGTGATGCAAAAGCATGACATGTTGGAGGGTCTGAGAGTCTGGGGTAATGAAAAATTTTGGCCAATGTAATGCGAAAGCATGACATGCACTGTCATTACCAGTTGCTCAGGGACACGGTAGCAGAATACAGCAGCACTGAAGTTGTCTATGTGGAACAACAAGTCAGTTGAAGCTGCGCTCTGGAGAGTTTCTCTCCCTTTAGATTGCACCACCTGATTACGTCCTGCCGAGTCTCGGCCGTTTGCCATGTAGACCGCAAGCGTATTGTCTTGCAAGGCCTGTGCGACAATCATCGATCACAGTCTTTCGTGGATTTCTATTGCTGAATCAGCTTTGCAATCCTGGTGTCTTACCGTGGCAACCGTCTGCAGTGCTCTTGACACGCTCAGCTCGTCATCTTTGCTGAAGCGCTCAAGAGCGTCTCCATTGGCATTCATACAGCGAAGAATGCCACGTTCTGACACTGCTGATCCCGTCGCGACTCTTCGCAAAGGTGCAATCAGCACTCTGCAGTTCCGCCGCTTTCTCAACTCTGCTAGCTCAGCACCCCTACACTGATTTTGGGTCACAATTGATGTTGTAGCTTCTGGTGACGCGAACTGGCCCGCAGATCATTGCCGGGAGTGAAGCTAAGCTCAGCAACCCAGGCAGGGGTGACTCGCTCCGAGACCACATAGGTTTGAGACTGCTGTCACACACGAAGCATGCAAATGCTTCTTTGTGCAGCATGGAATGTATCTGTGGTCTTGGTAAGCAGGTTGAGACACAAATTGAAACAGGTACATGCTACAAGACAGTTGGGAAAGTACACACCATGCATTGCATGCCACTCAGATGCATGGCAACTTCTTTGCAATTCAGCTCCAAAATTCCTGCTGTGAATTCAATGAGCATCACCACTCAACAGCATCAGGCCAACAAGATGGCCATCACTTGTGCAAGCAAATGATATCAAAGCCTCGCCAGCTCATGATCATATCGGATCTGTCAAGCTGCACAAACAGGTCACAGAAACGAACTTGTCTGGCACATGAGCTACTGTGGCGGCCGCCCCATCAGCTTGATCAGCGGCCCTTCAGGTTCTGGGCGAGTTGTGGACAATGGAACAAACCCATGCTTCATGTACATAGCTGCATTAGCATCAGAGCTAGCTTCCAGATAGCACCACTTCTGTTCTCTGTCTGCAATGGTCCCTATCTGCAATTAAAACAAGCAACTTGAATGCAAGGTGGGACAGAGCCATGCTTCATGAACATGGCTGCATTGGCTTCGGAGCTAGCCTCCACATAGAACCACTTCTGTCTTTGCCTGCAACGGTCCCTATCTGCCATCAGGGGAAGCAGGCTGAGCAGGTGGCTGTACTGGCAACTCCCTGAAACATATTTCGCTTCTGTTTCCCTGAAACATATTTTGCTTCTGTTTGGAGCAGATGAGGGACCAGGGCAAGACTTCACAAGACGTCATGCAGGCAGTGAGCGAAATTTGTTCCCCACATGCTTGAGGAGATACAAGCTGAATACAGTTGCAATGTATTGCTATCCTGCAAGTGCTACATGCTAAGTCAAGTTGAGTCAGGTTGCTGCTGGTTCTTGCAACAGCATTACGTGCATGTATGTGGCAAAGGACAACACACTGATGACAACAGGTCACTGATACAGAATTCTGGCAGCAAGCTGCAAGTTTTGGCGTAGGCACTAGCGCCCAAAAATGATTCTTCCGTAAATGTAGTGTACTCTTGACGCTCAGGTTTGATTTAGGGTTTTGGAAAATTGGATTTACTAATTTGTGTTGTAGTTTCATATTAGGTCCACCCTTGGGAATTAGGCACGCGGATGTAGGGTTTAGGTTTTTGGTGAAGAGTACACTACAGTTAATGAAAGGCCAAAGATGCATGTAAATTTTATGAACTGCCAAAGGCATCTCTACTGTGCCTTGGAAATGCTGATTACAACAATGCTGGACAGATGCAGTTGTAGGTTGCACCCTATAAGACCTGTACGTTCACAAGGCACTGCAGCACAAACTTGCATGGAGATTTCCAATTCTTGGGCATTTGGGAGTTGCACAACTTCCAGCAGTCAAGAAACTCCAGAACTTCCATCAGTCCTGAGATTTGAACTGTCAGTGGACATTTGCAATGGAGCGCCCTGTCAAACTGTGAGGACTATTCATGCAGCCAAATTTGTATACAGATCAAATATGGCATAAGGGGAGCAATGCAGCTCACCATGGTCATGCAGCTGCAGATTTGTACATCAAGACAAGAAGAAGAGGAATACTGAGACTGGTCATTATGAGTGTTCAGCTGCGAATGCACCTGTGTGCATACAAGACATGGACGAAGATGAATGGGACTACTTACTGACATTCGTTGAGCTGTTTGCCTGATGACAAAGCATGACAGGAAAAGGCAAGGCTGGTTGTCATGGCCATGCAGTTGTACGTCTTTTTCCAACAGCAATAAAAAGGAGAAAACATGGTTACGCTGCTATGCAGACAAGACATAGACAAAGAGGAGAAGAAGAGGAGGAAAAGGGAAGAAAGGAATACTCAATCAGGAGGCGATTGCGTAAGCCCTGGCGCTGCCAGCCTGATTGTCAGGGGTGCTTTCTGTATGCAGACAAGACACAGAAGAAAAGGAGAAGAAGAGGAGAAGAAGAAACGAGAAGGAAAAAAGGTGAAGGACAACTGAAAAAGAAGAAGAGGATGCTCACCATGGTCAGGAGGCGGCCGCTTAAGCCACGACGCTGCTTGTCTGGTGACTCAGGGGTGCTTTCTGTATGCAGACAAGACACAGAAGAGGAGAAGAAGAAGAGAACGAGAAAAGATAAGAAGAAGAGGAGGAGGACAAAACAGAAGAAGACAAGGATGCTCACCATGGTCAGGAGTTAGCCGCCTAAGCCACAGCGTTTCTTGTCTGGTGACTCAGGAGTGCTTTCTGTAAGCAGACAAGACAAAGAAGAAGAGGAGAAGAAGAGGAGAAGGAGAAAAGAGAAGAAGGGGAGAAGGAGAAAAGGGAAGAAGAGGGGGATGCTCACCATGGTCAGGAGGCGCCCGCCTAAGCCCCGGCGCTGCTTGTCGGGATGCACGCCTATCAAGCTCACCAGAATGAAGGGGCCATGTTCCTGCATATCCCGGGCTATGCCTAATGTATACGTTTCTTTTCAAGAGCTTTGAGGGACTGAACTGAGCATGGGACAATCAGTAGACATGTTGTTTGCTTTAGTTGCTGTTTGGTTTGCTACATGGCTCCAGTAAGCCATGCACCGTTGTGACATGCTCATGGGCATGTCAAGCTTTGTATACGCAGCCAAGCACATACTTTGACCAAACTCATATCATATATACTGCGCTGCGCAAGTAAGTCATCACAACATTCAAAGTATGCAAGCTCTAATGAGCGAGAGTATAAAGAAGTTTGAACAAGGACAGATACATGAACTTGAATCACTGGATTTGAAGTGATGACTGGGTTGTCAGAACTTAAGGCATGTTGACTGATGATCAGGCATGTGCTAAGAAAAGAGTGTCCACATACCTGCAGAAAATCTTGTCTGCCCTTTGCAAAACACAGATCCAGAAGCTCTGCTGGATTGCTTTTAGCTGGTAGCTGTTGTGGCTGTTCCTCAGGTGCAGCTAGTGCCTGCACAATGTAAAATTGTAGTCGCCACTTTATCAATCAATCAAGTTTCATTGCCATAGAGACCCAACAGGGGGTCATACAGACAACGTCAAGAGAGTCAGTTTATGATGTTGAAATACATCAGAAGTTCACAGATTTTCTTGAAGGCTTTGGCGATGTATTCACACGGTGTGCAGTTCATCAAAATATGGCATCTTATGTTGACAATGTCTGCATGCATGTGATGAGCTGCTTGTGCTTGAGCCAACTTGTACATTAGTCATTGCCTTGGGACTAAAGCGCAGCAAAAGTTTGTGTACCAGCTGTTCCGGTATCCGGTAGCAAAAGGCAGCAGCAGCACAATCTTCGGCTTGGAAAAGAAGGTCGGCCGAGCTGGATTCCGCCAGTTGGTACTCGCCATAAGACCGCACTTTCTGGATGCAGCTATCAGCTTCGGCCCCTGGTGCCAGATACTTAGTGACGGCGTCGCTTACGAAAGCCTACAGCAAAAGCTAACAGGATTTCAGCCTAGGTTAGCAGAGTTTTAGTGGCGCAATCGAATCACAGTCCGTTGCGCACCGTTCCAATAGTCTGCAGACCCTTCGTCACGAAGTGTTGGTCGTCCTTCTTGAACTGCACCACCGCAGGTTCAGCGTGCTGCGTGAAAGATCGTGCGGTGGGGCATCGCGCGCGCCTGGTGCCGCAAGGATGGGTTCGTAAGCGCGTTGGCAGGGGACGTTGGGTGATCGTTGCTAGTGACATGCACTGCAGTTCCTGGATGCTGTAAGTCACAAACTGCCTTTGCAACAACTAAGTACACTTTCAATTTGCAAGTTGACTTCGAGCTTGCGCGCACGCAACAGGCCTGACGATTCGACGCAGGCTCAAATTACAGACTAGTTGGCCACGCTCTGAAACCACCCAATGAAAGCAGAAGGTCATTGCTACGCTCCGAATCCACATGCAGCCAAGAGGGGACGGGTGCACTGTTGTTTTGCATCTTGGTACATTTATCTGTGGAGACAGTCTGACTGAAGCAACAACCAATTGAGCTTGCACTGAAGTAGCATGGAGCAGGAACTTTGACATCAATATTGCACATCACACATGACTGAGCTGGTCTGTACACGCAAGAAGGAATTACCAAACCAGGACAATGATCATGCTACCACAGATCTACTTTAGCCGTCCGCTGGTGCGCCTTGCAGTAAGCTGTTCAATGACTTCGCCCTCCTTCAGCTGGTCATGCTGATCACTTGCATCTTCTTTTGCCTCCCCTTTGATTTTTCCTTTTGCACTCTTCCCTTTAGCCTTGCTGGTCAAATCATTTGCTGCTGACACATTACTCGCTGCTGCTGACTCATCAGCGGCTGCTTCAGCATTTCCCGCCCTGGGAGAAACCCTGAGGGGAGGTGTGGGAGGCAAGCCCTTCCGCAATCGCGCACTGGCGCTCAGCTTTTCTGGCGCCAAATGCTGATCTGATGGCCCCTTGCTCTTCTTGCTTTGCTGATCAGCTTCCCCTTTGCTCTTCTTGCTTGGCTGAGGGTCATGATCATCATCAGCTGGCTCACCACGTTTTCGCTTAGCTGTCTGCTGTGGCTTTGCCGCCAAGCTTTTCCCGGCATCCTGACTTTCCCGCCTGTTTGCAGCTGTGTCTGTTTTGCTTCTGACAGCATATGCCTTTGCTGAAGAGCTAGGATCATCACCAGCACCCTGCTTGCTGACTTTGCCGCCCTTCTTTTTCCCACCAGGGGTCCCCTGATCAGCTTCTGCGACAGCTGCCTGCTTGCCAGACTTGCCGCTCTTCTTCTTGCCAGAATTGCTGTCATCAGCTTCTGCAGCAGCTGCCTGCTTGCTGGCCTTGCCGCTCTTCTTCTTGCCAGGCTTGGCCTGCTGATGTGGCAAGCCCTGCTGCTGCCACCTGTCATGAAATGCCCGCTGAGCTTCAGTGGCTGCCGTGCAGATGTCAGAATCTGGCTCATTGAAGCTGTGGCAATTCTGCCAGATCAACTCAACATCTGAGTACACCTCGCCTGCAGGGTTCAACCAATGGTCAGAATACATGTCAGCAATATGGGCTATGCTCATTACAGGTGATGCATGCTGTGAAGGAAAGAAAACATTAGTCAAGCCCACTCAGCAAAGAGCATAGCAGTATAGATCTCTGAACCCTGCCGCTGACACAGGTCGGCAAAGTATGCATGCTCTGCAAATTTGCCTACATTGGTGGATCATACACAGGAATGTTTGCCTTCCTCTGCTATGTTAACAGTCCTGCTTTCAGTCAACTAGGGCATCTTCACAATTGCAGGCAAGCTCTGCAAGATCACAACGTATGAATCTCCAGCTGGTACGACACAGCACAAACGCTGTCAATGCTGCTAGTATACATGGTGCTCTTGCTGTACAATATGGCGTGACATGGAAAGGCAAGGACTGCCTCCAAAGCTACTGGCCATGCTGCGTACTTGCATGCATGGCGTGCTTGCTGGAGGTGTGACATGACATGCATCAGTTGAGTGTTTCCTAATGCAAAGCAAACAAACAACAGACAGAGCCCTTCAAGAATCCCTCCAGGACGACTGCATCATGTTCAAATGAATGATCATGATCAGAAAGTACCTGATGAGGAGTAGTCCCCAGTCTTCAGCTTCTCCAGCACAGTGCCAAGATCCATTGGATTCTGGACCACGAGGCTGTAGCCAGGTACATCTTCTTCACTGACAGGGGTACCGAATGCAGCCGCCACTTTGAGCTTTGTGAGGCCCTTCACGACCTTCTGCGCCTTGCTCAGCTCAGCTGCTGAGTCAGCTGCAGTAGCTTCTGAGTCAGCTCCTGCAGCCTTCTTGCTCTTCTTCAACTGTTGCTCCTCGAGCAATGCATCAGAAGCACCTGTTCATACATGAAGATGTCATCATCTTTTAAGTGCTGATTTTTACACGTTTCATGCTAGAACAAAATGCAACAATCTGTCAAGTCATGGTTTACCGGGTCATTTGTAGAGGCACATTGAGGCACAGTGACATGTCACAATGCTCTGTTGTTGCAGAATACAACCTGGTTCTGGTTCAGTGGAAGTCCAGTAGTGATTGTAACTGCCAATCCTTCCTGATGACAAGTCACCCAACAGACACAAGAACGCACAAGAGCTGTATGCCTGCTCAGCGGTCTTTGCTTGCCACACTGCTTTTCACCACTGATGCAATGCAATAGTCTGCCACAAGACCCATTGTGCAAAGATCTTGCAGATCCAGGTACCAGCTTCCAGAGCCCGCTTCTTGCCGCTCTGCTTCTTCTTCAGAGTGGGTGCCATGGGGGTCACAGTGGGTAGCCCCTCCTGCTGCCACCGCATACGAAATGCCTGCTGTGCCTGATCTGCCAGATCACAGATTTCAGAATCTGGCTCATTGAAGCTGCGGCAGTTGGACCAGATCAAATCCACATCCCCCATAACTTCACCTGCACATTATATCATTTAGATCAGACCATCAGGTCACAAGACTGCAATAGTATCATCAGATCCATATGGCTGCAAACCGGCCATCAGCATAGAAGCTGTGCGTTCAGATCATCATTGGCTGATCTGCCAGGTCATAGGTTTCAGAAGCTGGCTCATTGGAGCTGCAGCAGTAAGACCAAATCACGTCCACTTCCCCCAGAACTTCAGTTGCACATGTTGGCAATGCAGCTGGCTCCTGTGCATCTTATGATCAAAACCCAGATGTTTGAGCAGATCATTTCAAGTAGCTCATGTCAAGACCACGTGCTCACGAAACTGACCTGAAGATGTCAGTGATGCGATCAGCTGCTCAAGATCAGAGCATTCAAACCAGATCATTGGCTTCAGATGATTGGCGCTGGATCATTGCAGTCACCCGAAGGTAACAAGATGAGCCTGCTGTATTGCCTACAGGGTGAGGCATACCTGCTACCTCGCGTTTGTGCGGGGACAGGTATCAACCAACCAATCAGTCAGTTGCAGTCAGCTTACACCCTGGGGTTTGGCAGGAGAGATGAGGAGTAAGCAGGATCACAAGAAGGCTAGTGGGGTCAAAGTCCAGATTCTCTCACCACGGAATGAAACTTGTTCATCCTTTGTAGACACAGTCAACAGGTCCATAGGCTGTTGGACTGCTAGCCGACATCCAGGCGTTTCGTCTTCATTCACTGGGGTTCAGCAGGTTAGATGAGGGGTTGACAGGATCACAAGAAGGTAAGTTGGGTTGGACTTCAGAGTTTCGTACCCAGTGATAGGTATTGTCCATCCTTCAGCTTTGTAGACACAGTCAACAGGTCCATGGGCTGTTGGACTGCTAGCCCATATCCCGGCACCTCTTCTTCATTCACTGGCCTGCTGAATGGTGCAGCTGCCTTCAACTTCAGAACCCCCTTCACCACCTTCCGAGCTTGACTCAGCTCAGCGGGCGAGCTCTGAGCTGCTGAGTTGGCTTGCTGCTGCCGCTGAGATGATTTTGACCCTTTGACTTTGAGCTTGATCCTGTGAGCTCGCCCATGTGGTTGTGACTCATCACTGTCAGAGATTTCAGCATCTGAGGTGTCAGAGTCCTCCTGTTGGTGTTCTTGAGGCTGCTTTGGTGGTTTCACAACTAGGCGGCGCTTCTGAGCTGATGCGCCACCGCTGACCCCAGCTGTGGCATCTGCTTCAAGAGCTGCACCCTGGCGGTGGCCAGACACTTTGTTGTGCCGCCCACTGCTGCTGGCTGGTGCACCACTGCTAGAGACGTCTCCTGTGATGCACATAGCAGGCGGGTGTAGACACAAAATCACATGTATCATTTATGCTGACTGCAAACGATGCACTGTCATGCGTCATGCTGTCAGCGTAGGTCAGAACGCAAACTTTTGGTTTGCCAAGCTTAATCAATCCAGTTTGAGTCAGCGCCCTATTGACTTCATGCGAGTATTGCATGCTTTTGACATGATTTGAACATCTACAAGCTCACCAAGCAGGCTCAAGCATATCAACTGAATGCGTACAGGGGAAGTATCCAGGCAGGTAAACACTTTGATTGCACAAGCCTGATCATACCGAAAGTTAATATGTCAGTGCAGTATGCAGCCTGCTTGCAAGGCATTGACGCAAGGTAAGCAAAGCCCAGTGTGTCCAAACAGCAGCAATTCAAGATATCACGCTCTAGCATGGGTGTGACAAACCTGAACTGCAACAGTTTGGCCTCATTGTGGCAGAGTGAGCGTGATATCATTTGAGGCCCATAGATCGTACTGAATCGGCTACTACGTCACAATGGCTGTCAGATGAGCATGTCAGGTCCTGTTTTGCCAGGCCAACTTGTTTGGACCCATGACCTTTGCATCGACGTGCCAAAAGGCATGGCATAAGCAATTTGTTTTCTGCTTTACCTGCATTGTCGCGCTGGCGCTTGCTGCCAGCTTTGCTCTTCTTCTTTGCAAGCAGGGAGGGGGGGACAGGGGGCCGGGAGGGTAGGGGTAGCCTAGCAGAACTCCAGCTGGCATCAAAGGCGTCTTCTGCCTCTTGGCAGGTGTCCCAAATATCGCTGCCCTCAGCATTGAAGATGCGGCAGTTCTGCCATACCTGCAACAGCAACAGAACTGACTTCAAACCCTAAGACCCTATCAGCAAATGTCCAAAGTGTTGCTGCCCTTAGTACTGAAGATGTGGCAGTTCTGCCATACCTGCAACATCGGCAGAACTAACTTGGAAAAACTTAGAACTTGTTGGAAAATATTCCAGATGTCGCTGATGCAGCAGATGTTCAATGATGCAACTGTCAGACTCTTTGCCATGCTGTCTGTCCCAATCACATGCACCTTGCATCCAGTGCCGTTGAAGCACATGGGTGTTTGTCATATTCTCATTAGTCGTGATGTCATGAGCCATGCTGTCACATTACCTGTCTCACATCCTCAAGGGCCTCTAGAGGTGTATCATAGGCATCAGCCCTAGCCCTACCCAAAATCGTACCCAGGTCCATGGGGTTGCTAATTTGCTCCCTATACCCTGGGATGTCCATGGGCACTGGCTCGGTAAACCAGGCAGCTTCCGGCAGCTTCAGCACAGCTTCCAGCACTCTCTGGATAGCTGCCTGCCAGTTTCTTGGCCAACTGCTCATGTCCAACTCCGCCTACGAACGTGATTAAAGTAAGTACAATAAAGTGACAGGATTGCGCACAGAGCCAAACACTGTATCCCAAGCCAACCAAAGAGAGGAGAAAAATGCATGTGAGGTGTGACAAGGGATAACAGCGCAGCATAGTCAGTAAAGGCTTGTCTATCTAGTCTTACATTCTTTCTCATCAAACAGAGGGAAGTGGAAAGGCTCTGAATTCCAATCACACATGGGAGTTCTATTGCAAGTTCTGAAGTTATAGCAACTCTTGACCAGAGCATGTAGGGCAAAAGCGCTTATAGCTTACAAACCCCGTGTCATAGCAGGGAAAAAGGCTAATTGCATGGGATGGTTGATACAGACAGCACGTAGAACCGTTGCCCTCATTTGCTTCTACTGCTGAATGCGTGCTGAACAGGCTCAGCAGGCCCAGCTGGGTATTTCATGCAGCAAGCATTTGTGTCCAACCAGTTTGGTCCTGTGCTAGCCTAGACCTAAATAAATTTGTATTGAGCGTGGAGAGAAGTGGAATCCTTGTACACGGTCGTCTGTCAAGTGTCTCTGGGGTTGCCCCTAGCCTTTGTACCTGGTAACTCCCCAAACATACACTTGTTGCCTTCAGTACCTCATATATTGCAGGAACGCATAAACAAAATAAAAAACAAGTCGTGACTCACCAGCTTTGCTTTTCTGGCTGCTTGAGCTTCCTTGACTTGGCGCTCAACCTCTGCGGCAGCTTCCGCCTCAGCTCTGCGCTGCTCCTTGCGCACCTGCTTGGCAGCTGCCCGTTGACACAGCGGGCAGGCCCATTTCTCATCCTCTGTCATTTCCTGAACACGCCAAAAAAGTGCTGAGACTGAATGAGAATCAAAAAGCAGCAGGAAAAACATGGTAAGGAGGAGTTGGACATGAGACCAATTGCAAAGATGCCTTGCGCAGCTGCTTGGCAGCTGCCTGCTGACACAACGGCAGGCCCATTCCTCAGCGTCTGTCACTTTCCTGCAGCCAGAGGATCAGCATGACATTGCATGACAAAGGGGATTTGGGATGCACAAATGATGGCTGTACACGGTTCTCATAGACAGCTCACTGGCGAAGGGCCACCACCAAGAGCAGGCTGACATCAAAACAGCTATGTTATCTGAAAGATAGACCCTGCCGCATCCTTACTATTATCATAAAAAGCATGATCAGAATGAGTCAAATAGCAAGTCTCAGAGGAGCAACAGCATCCAATGCAATCTGTGTGAAAACAGTCGTTGCAGGTGTTGCATTCAGTGCAATCTATGTCCTTGCCATAGTCATCTTGAGCATGAGCACAAGGACCACAAGACACATTGTTTTGTGCTAAGCAGCTACCATACTTACCTGTAAATCAACTCCAACACAATCTGTGTGTAACCAATCATCGCATGTGTTGCACTGTATGCGCTGCCACTATTGCTGTTTTCATTGCAAGCTTTAACTAAATGAATCCAAACAAACAATACCTGGGGCCAAACAGCAATCAAGTGTAGCTGAAGGTGAACTCCCATGCAATCGGTGTGGAACCAATCGTCGCATCTGTTGCTTGAAATCAACTTCTGCATCCTTGCACTTCTCATATGCATTTGCACAAGTAAGTCCTACACAAGCTGTGTGATGCCCTTTGCTGCACATGTTGTGCAACGAGAATGATGATGACCTACAGATCAACTCCAACACCATCTGTGTGGAACCAATCATCGCATGTATTGCACTGAATGAACTGCCGCAATCCTTGCTATTTCATTACAAGCACTAGCACTACAATTCCTGATGACAATATTTGTGATAGAACAACCGTCGTACATACCTGCAGATCAATTCCCACATAATCTGTGTGGAACCAAACATTGCATGTGTTGCACTGAATGAACTGCCGCAATCCTTGCTATTTCATTACAAGCGCTAGCACTACAATTCCTGATGACAATATTTGTATTAGAACGACCATCGTACATACCTGCAGATCAACTCCAACACAATCTGTGTGGAACCAATCATCGCATGTGTTGCACTGAATGAACTGCCGCAATCCTTGCTATTTCATTACAAGCGCTAGCACTACAATTCCTGATAACAATATTTGTGTTAGAACGACCGTCGTACATACCTGCAGATCAACTCCAACACAATCTGTGTGGAACCAATCATCGCATGTATTGCACTGGATGAACTGCCGCAACCCATCGTCAGGTTGACGACAGGTGCAGTACAACTCCACAGGCTCCGACTCTTCCTCTTCTGCTTCGCCGACAGTTCCCGCCGCCTCGTCTGCAGCCTTCCTCTTCTTGCTTTTTGGCGCTGCTTTAGGACGGCGGGACTTCTTGGTTTCCCGCCCTGGGCCTGATGACTGATTGTCAAGGCCGGCATCTGAGCCGGAGGGAGCACTGCAGCAGAAGAAGAGTTGTCACAACTGAAGGATGGGCCACGGGCGTCAGTAACAGCAGCTGCAACTGCATTGGGCAAGACAGCAAATGTCACACAGCAAACGGCAGACATTTAGTTGTGCTGAATCACACAAGACATAATCTACACTGATTGCAAGGCAGGTTTGCTTCAAGAGGTCATCTCTGGCGGGCCTGTCTTCCAGCTATTTGCTGGCGCTCAGTTTCCACAGCTGTGCACAGATCAGTGACAGCAACTGCTCACATGCGGGATAAGTGCATCTGTAGTCATCTAGTGAGTGCATCTGTAATCATCTAGTGAGTGCATCTGTAATCATCTAATACCTGGCAAGTTTGCTTTGTGAGGCACGCTTCTGGCGGGCCCGTTCTCCAGCCAGCCGCCGCCTCTCAGTCCTCATGGCTGTGCACTCTGGGCACTCCCACTTCTTGTCTTCCATGCCATCAACCATTTCCTGCAGACCCAAACAAACAAGTAAATAAGCTGTGATAACGCTGTATCAGTGTGACTGCGTGGAAAACTTCCAAAGCTGCTGTTGACAGATGCTGCTCAGTCTTGATGGCTGTGCACCCTGGGCACTCTCATTTCTTGTCCTCAACACCATCCACCATCTCCTGCACGCACAAAGCCACACAAGTCAAGTACAAATCATATGCGTGGTGTACATGCATTTGGATGGAGGCTTTTGCAGTTATTGTTGACTGCCATTTGATCGCTCCTGTATGAAGCCCTTCTGTGTCGAGTGTTACCATTCACCATCTCCTGCATGCATGGTCAAGCACTCGCAGCTGTATACTGTGTCATGCTGGCACAAAGTTTTGCAGACAAACATCTCCATGTGCTCACACATTATGTGTTGTGCTAGCACTGTGAATTGTCAGTGAACAATCTGTGCATGCACCAAACCCTGCTCAGCATGCCTGTCATGCCATTATGACAAGCACCTATATCTGCAGCTTCTGTTGCCAACTGCTACCTTCTGCAAGCACTAAATCTTGCTCACAAGATTCATAATGATGTAATCAGGGCTGTTGGCTGCCAAAGACCATTCTTGCATGCAGAGACTTCAACCCAGGCATGCCTTGTTGAGCCATGTGACTGGCAAAGCAACTAGCAGCAGTTAGCAGAATACACATTTGCTATGTGAAGGCAATCTCAGAATAATGAGGTAAAGTCTCACCTGGGTCATATCAACACAGAAGCCATGGTACCACCGGTTGCAGCGGTCACATGCAATCCATGTGTCATCCCTGTCAGCATCCTCCCCATACAGCTTGTCACACACAGCACACGCGTCAGCAGCTGCTGCAGCAGCAGCGTCGGCAGCTGCCTTGGCCTCTTGCCGTTTGGTCTTGAAGGCCGAAGAGCCTGCTGGAAGGCCCTGGGAAGCTGCAGCACACCATGCACAGCGTAAGAGCAGTGAAGGCAAATAGTAGGTCTTGAGAAGCTGCAGCACAGCGAGGACAGCTTGAGAATGGGGGAGGTCCACAAAAAGTAGCACAGCATGCACAACATGAGATCAGGGAAAGCAAATAGAGGATTTCAAGACGCTGCAGCAAAGCATGCACAGCGTGAGTGCAGCTGCCCAAATCGACTAGTAAGCTGCAGCACAGCGTGCACAGCATGCAGGCCTGACCAAGGACAGGCAAATTCTCATTTCGCAGAGCCACCTGGCATGCAACTGCAACAGGGATGCTTCCACAGACTAAATCACAGATGCATGCTCAACCCACTGCCATCTAATTGACAGGAAATCAGGTGAGCTTCCAATGAAGAACATTCGATCAAATGAGCGAAGGAGATGCCAGACTGACAGAGCAAAATGCAGCTGCAGCCACATCCAAAGCAAATGCGGATTTCTGAATTCAAAATGCAGGCTTACAGTCAGAAAGCCAGGGGCGGCCAGGCAGTGCAAGGCCCCTGCTGGCAGCATTTGCATCACGTTGTGCCTGCTGTGCTGCACAAGCAAACGTATTGCTCCAAGAAACTTGGGAAAACAAGTGCAGACTTACAGTCAGAACGCCAGGGGCAGCCCAGCAGGGCAAGCCCTCTGCTGGCAGCATTAGCATCACGCTGTGCCTGCTGTGCTGCACAAGCAAACGTTTTGCTCCAAAACACTTGGGAAAACAAGTGCAAACTTACAGTCAGAACGCCAGGGGCAGCCCAGCAGGGCAAGCCCTCTGCTGGCAGCATTAGCATCACGCTGTGCCTGCTGTGCTGCGCGCGCTGCAACCATGGCCACGTCACGCCGCCGCTTCTCCTCATACACCCTGCCAAGAATGCAGCATGGGTTCAGGGTTGCAGACACACAGTGAAAGCAATCTTACCGCAACAGGAGACTTGTATCATGTTACACAACGCTGAAAACCCAGGGCAATGCATTGTGTGCTTGGACTGACACTGACAAAGCCAGAAGCTGTATACTGCTGTGCATCAGGTGACATCCCACATACACTTAAGATTACGCCAGCTTGTGAGACATCATCATTACGACATTGTCACCACAGTAGCATTGTCCATCACTAGCAGGATGCATTTTGCTACCAGCATTATCACTATGACATTGATTATCATATTGTATACCGTATGAGCCATAACGGCAGTGTGCTTTCATGCATCCAAGTGCCCTGCCCCTTGGGAGCTGGAGTGCCCTCCCTGCTGAGCCCAGCCCCTGCAGTTCTGCCAGCCAGCACCTGGGGTTCTGCCAGGGCTGGCCCTGACCCTGGCTGTTGCCGTGGGATGGGCACCAGAGATGACAGCCCCTGTGCCTGTGGGGGTAGACCTTGAGGGCGTGCAAGGGGGGTTGGGGAGGGGCCAAGCTGAGCTGCCTGATCAGGCACTGCTGACTGCTGATTACTAATTTGCTGAGGTTGTTGTGACAGCTGCTTTGCAGCTGCGGCCTCAGCTGCACCAGCAGGTGCTGCAGAAGGCTGTGTCGGTGCGTGTGTCTGATCAACGCTCTGGGCAGCAAAGGCAGACAAGCCTGTTCCTAAACCATTAGGTAGACCTGAAAGTGCAGTGGCTTCGGGTTGCTGATTACCTTGAATGGCTCCAAGCTGAGCTGAGACAAGCCCCAGCTGTGGGTTGCTGCCCACAGCTGCAGCAGAAACGTCATCTGCCTCACAAGTGACTGAAGGGATTTTGCCAGGCACGGCAAAAGTCACTGGACCATTTGACTGAGTGTCAAACTGGTGGTCATGCTTGACGCCATTGGCCAGCTGCCCTGACTGGTTCACAGGAGCATTTGACATGCCATCCTGCTGCTGTGCATGCTGAGGCTTTTGAGGTTTGCATGCCGACAGCTGCTGCTGCTGAGCTGGCTTCTGCTGTTGATTCATTGCCTGCTGGGTCACTGCCACCTGTCCAGGAACAGTCACCAGGGGTTGAAGGGGCTGCCTGGGGCCAAACGCAGACCCTAAGCCACTGGCCAAACCCTCAGCAGGACCCATAAGCACTAGATAGTCCCAGCCTGTGCCAGTCAGTGCTGCACGCCGCTGCAGGACTTCAGCTGAGGCGTATGGGTTGTCAATGTCCACCAAGGGTCTCTTTAGGGATTCCCACTGTATGAAGCTGTCCAGCCTACGCAGCTGTAATGCCAGCTCTGACGCTGTACGTGCTCCCTATACGGTAACACAACCCACCATGATGATACTGATGATATGACACACCGCGATGATGATGGTACTGATGGTTTGACGATGATGATGATGATGGTGATGATGATGACGATGATGATGATGATATAATGATGATGATGATGATGATGATGATCAAGCACGCTGCTGGTTGTAGGCTACGCCAGCAGGCAAAATGCAAACCTGAGTTGACAGCAACCTAAGCGCGCTGGTGAATCTGAGCAAGCCTATGTGTGAGCCAGTATGCACCAACACGAAAGGTTTGTGCCTTTTGCAAGTCACTAGGGACATCTGATGCTGGTTGCAAAGTGCACCCTCACTATTGAGTACCTTTGAGTGCAACACACATCTGAAATGGTTATGCATGCTATTGTAGCATACATCTGCAAGTTGCGTCATGGCTCACCTGCACAGCGCCTCTCCAGGCAAGAAGCATATACACGCAGGCAACTGAGCAAACGTGTGTGTGAGCTGTATCAATGCAACACCATGACGCTGACAGCAAAGTGTACAACTGACGATATTGTGGTGGTTCACCTGCATGGCTCCTCTCCAGGCAAGACGGGCTTGCAGGGCCAGATGTTTGGTGTTGTATTTGGCGCCTGCCACCCGTACAGCCCCACCCCTGCAACCACACTCGCACAGAATGCTGAAAGCAGCCACGGACACACAGATAGCTCAATGAATCCCGACATGTATGGACTGCTTGGTTGTTTGCCCATGCGTCACTGAGATCTGTCAGTATAGCCCTTGCTGTCTGCAATTGGTTGTAATAAGGAAGAGGATTATTGTCATGCTGCACAATATGAACGCAATTGTCGACAAGCCTGCTCATGATAGTAATGATGCCTGCAAGCAAGACGTTTGTCAGCATCCAGAGGCAGTCTGATGCTGCCCTTGGAGCTTGTACACCACTTGCTGCAATTTCACAAACTTGGGACCATGGCAACATTCATTCATTTCATTCATTCTAAATGTGGGCTAGGCAGGCTCAGCAGGCCCAACTCGGTACGTACAGAAGCAATCAACTGTCTCCAACCAGTTGGATCATTTGCTAACCTAAACCAACCATGTTGGACATGCAGGGCGGAGAGGTCCTTGTACTAGTTGACTGCCAAGTATCTCTGGGCTTACCATTGGCCTGAGTGCCTGACAACTGCCCAAACATACACATGTCATCAACACGCCACACAAAGAGGACACAGTTGCCTCAGGGCTGACTCTATCTTACTGAGAGCTGTCATTGTACCTGCGAGCTAGGTGTTTGGCAGCATCCTGCGGGAGTCTGGTACTGCCCTTGAAGCTTGTGCCCCACTTGCTGCGCTGGTTCAATGCCCAGCCTTTCAGACCAGACTGCCCTTGGTTGTCCACAATGGATGTGTCATCATCATCGCCTGCTGCAAATGGGTCCTGCTCCTCTTCATCCGACTCAGAGGGGCCTGAGTCTGATTCCTCCTTGTAGTTGCGCCTTGGCTTTGAGGCAGCCCCGTCTGCATCACACATGCACGGTCAGACTGTTAACTAGCCTGTCTTGACACTCTCTTTCACAAGCATCCAGCTTGCTCTTTGCTATGAAGGAAACACCACAAATTGCCAATGTTACAGCGCATCCACATAGAAGCAGGGCAGTAGGCCACATCACATACCATTACGGCCTGAGCTGCCAGCTGTGCTGAGTCTGCCACTTTTGCTGGCGGTGGCCACAGCTGGCTCCTTGCCAGGCTTGGGAGTGGCCCTTGAGCTTGCAGGGCCTTTGCGGGCGATAGCCCCAGTGGGCTGGGGCTTGCCCTGGCTGCCCCAGCTGGGGCTGAGGGCAGTTGGCCGCAGATGAGATTCTAACTCCAAGATTGCGTGAGCCACAGGTTCTGCCACTGTGGCTGTTCTAACCTGCAGGAAAATGCAACTACAAAAGTCGTCTGATGTAACAGCGGACATCACCTCTCTCCATGCTCATTTCAAATGTTGTAGGATAGCACAGGACCAAACTGGGTGGAGACAGTTGATTGCTCCAGTATGTATCTAGCTGGACCTGCTGAGCCTGTCACGTTAAGAATGAAGAATTGACAATTCAGTGAGTGGCACTTTCTCACAAGAACTTTGTCCTCACATAACATTGCCTTCATTTAGGATGCACGTGTCATGCGCATACACACTAACAAACTATCTGCAGAGAGTCAGGTCAATTTCTCTTGATGTGGGCTCATTCAGCATGACAGTCAGCCTTCAAGCAAAACATCAACAATACTGTGTGGAAAGCTTTGCCCATGTCTACATAACATGATCTGACTGTCAACACTTGCTAAGTGTATGATAAGTGTTATGGACTTTAGCAGTGTGAAGAGGAAGAGGGCAGGGCTCACCCTTTGAGCCCAGTCTCTGCGCCAGCTCATCCAGGTGTCGCTGCCCCAGGGCCCTTCCAAAACGCCCCACACCTCCCTTTCCAGCTTCATAGCATAATGTGCAATGGTCATCAGCCTGTATCAATAGCAACACATTATTGTTTCCACAGAACATTCCTGGTCATGCGTGATATTAACACAACTGAATCAGATCACAAAGCAAGACCAGCTGCAGTCCTAGCCGTCTCCTTGTGATTGCTTCTGCTGAGCTGTTGCTGACAGAAGGTCATGCAATCTTGTTCACAGATGTCAGCAGTTGCAATGCTGGAGGGGTCAATGTTAATCTGCGTGAGATTGTGTGTCAATTTTGCATCAATGGCATGTGCAAGAAGAGGAAAAGCTATTGCAGCCAAACTCACTTGGGTGCAGAAGTGCCCTCATCGCCTAGGCCGTCTAGGCTACGGGGCACGATGGGGTTGAGGCAGGGTTTCTTCATGAGGGGGTTGCGGCACATGTGGCATTGTCCACACCGCACCAAAGTCCCCCGCTGCCCCTTGCCAGCTGACTACGCACACACGAACAGACACTGATGCAAGCTGCATGCGTTCCAGACATGAGTGCAGGCTATATGCGCTCAAACATGAGTGCAAGCTCTACTTGCACACGGATTGACGCACAGAAATGCACTGGCGCCTGAATGCTTTAGCAGAGGGTTGCGGCATATGTGACAGTGACTACACTGCACCAGACCCCCCCCCCTCCCCTCCCTCCTCTGACACTTCCCAGCTGGCTATGCACACACACGCATGTGCAGACAAGAACGCAAGCTGGACCGTCGTGCAAATGCACGCATATGAACGTACTAGCCATCAGCAGACTTGTGGGATGAGGACTTGCAGGGTAAGCAGGCAGATGCAATTGGCATCATACCTTAGACTGCTGGTGGGAAGATGAATGGCTTCCGCAAACACAATGTTTGAAGCTGCTAGTAGGCAAACATGTAGAGTCTGGATCTAGATACATTGTGACAAGCATGCAGGTGGTCACAGACGGCTACTATAATTTGAAAAGAATCACAGGCACTGGCAGGTCAGCCATGGGGATGCTAACCCAGCCCCCTCCCTCTGCAGGGGGTCGCCCCTGCTCTGGGTCATAGTGATAGTGATCATAAAAGTACTGAACATCGATGTTGAAATCAAAGGATGCTTGCACATGGCCATTGGAAGTGGGAGTGAGGCACAGGCACTGGGTGGTCAGCCATGGGGATGCTGATCCCACCCCTCCTCCTGCAGGGGTGGAGCCCTTCCTCTGGGGCATAGTGACAGTGATCACAACATCAATCAATGATAAGAGTACACATGACTGGGTACTCACAGATGACCATTGAGACTTGTAAAAAGGCACAGGCACAGGTGGGTCAGCCTTGGGGATGCTGACCCGCCCCCCTTCTCCTGCAAGGGGCCGCCTCCTTTCTGGCCATTTCATGCAGGCCGTAACAAGTGCTGTGATGATGATAACGGTAATGCAAAGCAGCTGTAGTTAACAGGTGCTCACAGATGGCCATTGAAATTTGGAAAGAGGCACAGGCACTGGTAGGTCAGCCATTGGGATGCTGATTCGCCCCCCGCCCCCTGCGGGGGGCCGGCCCCTCTTACGCGCCATGTCGTCCACAAAGGTTTTGGTGGCGGCCACAGCTGCAGTCCAGCTGTTACGGTATCGGTTGACGTAACCCTCGGCTGACAAGCTTGCAAGCTCTGCATGACAGAGACCAAATACAAAACTTGAGTCAGTATTGAGGCTGTTCAAGACACATCTAGCGGGCAATCTGACATGCCTCTCCGCTTGCCTGCTGGCAAAGTCTGCATCAGCCTTGCCCAAACAGGGACCGTTTGGACTGCAGTTCCTTGACTTGCGCACCTGGCAAGACATGACTTAGACCACACAAACCACTGTCATCGCTATGACTAATGCCAACTTCATCAACATCATACCTGTATTGTTGATGTCATCACTCATGTGATTGCCATAATTGCTTTTGAGACTGTCAGGGCTACTGTTGTTGTTATGTTATGTGTGGTATCACCTTTGACTTGAGGGGGTTCCTGGAGGGCTTGGACAGAGGTGGGGTGGGGTCGCTCCTCCCCCTTGATTTTCCTCAGTGCCTTTGCTTCCTGGGCTGCTACCTCACCTGTCCACCTGCATGCACAACCATCATCGTAAAACCACAGCCCTTTGTCCATGCATAACAAGGAAACATGCAACAGTCACAATCAATCATAAAAGCATAGACATGACCATTGAGATACCATGCACCGTTGATAGGCATCACAGGTGCAATCATTGGCGTTTCCTCACTTCCCTTTTGTGCGCTGCGGTTTCTGACCAACATCTTCTTCGTGCCATACCTAGCGCTGAGAGAGCAGCTACCAGGTAGCAGTGGCACGACGTCAAATGCAGATCCAAAGTGGTTAGGCATATTGCTGCATAAGACAGCATGTCTGCGATCATGGTGAGGCTGCACAGAACTTCACAGCACAGAGAAGACCCTTGACGTACAATAGGCAGCCAGCTACGCTGTTTGCATACGCCACATGAGACACAGATGACAGACTCAGGGACAATAACAACACCACAATGGCAACACTGGTGGTCACACTGACAGTGACAGTAACAGTCAAATGTCAGTGACGTTTGCAGTACAGTACAGTAGGTTCTTCATATGTGTGTAGTTGCTATGAGGATATTCTTGAATCAAGTCAATGCAATTGCGAGCCAAGCACTGCATCCTGACCGCAGTGGTGCCTCTGAGTAGACACACAATCTGATGCAAGGACCATTTTGTTGGCAAAAGCAGATGTCACAATGAGAAACCACTCTATAAGTGAACAACAGAGACTGCGCCTCACTTGTCCATTGGCACAGGGCCCTCTTCAAGGGCTTCCCTGCCAATGTCCCCAAGGGCTGGTCTACCACTCCTGAACAGGCACCCGTGGCACATCCAGTGGGGCTGCTTGTGCTGGTTCTGCCCTGCCCTTGGGATGCGCAGCCCTGCTGCCTCCCCTGGAAACATTACTGGGGTTGAAGCGTAAGCTTCAAGATGAACATGTGTCGCTATTGTCAAGTGGTCATCGTTTGTGAGCAGCAAAAGGGCTGCTTGTGCTGATTCTGCCCAAGGGGCCGCAATTCTGTTGCCTCTCTTGAACCAAAGAGCAACCTGGAAGCGCTGAAGTATATGTGAATCACAGCAGATGTCAATGTCATGAGCACGGTCAGGGCTGAGGAGCTGCCAATGCAGCACAAAGGCACAAAAGCACCAGCGCAAAGGCGCAACATTGTTGGCAGCATGTACTTCTGTTGTCGAAATCACAGTCCTGGCACTGCAGCTGAAGCAAACGACGGCCATAGCAGCATCCACAAATCTTTAACAAACCACATCTACACAACAGCAGCACATACCTCTGCCACCAACGCTGCACTCAGGGCACAGCCACTCCCCCTCAGGAATAGACTTGGCCGTTTCCCCAATGCAGCGCATGTGATAGGCAGCAGGGCAGCCGTCACAGCATAGCAGGCTACCGCCCAGGCCGCACAGCACGCATAGGTCTGTGTTTCCGTCATCCTCAAACACCTCTGCTTTAGCCTGAGGCTGTGCGTCGCTGTTGTCAGAATCTGCCTGCAGGGTACAGAGCAGTTAATCAAACATACCACATAGCACAGCACAGCACAGCACGGCAGGCTGCCACCCAGACCGCACAGTACGCATAGGTCTGTGTTGCCATCATCCTCAAACACCTCTGCTTTAGCCTGAGGCTGTGCTTCACTGTTGTCAGAAGCTCCCTGCAGGGTACAGAATAGTGTTCAAAACATTTCGTTCAGCTCAGCACAGCACAGCACATCAGGCTGCCACCCAGGCCGCAAAGCACACACAGATCTGTGTTGCCGTCATCCTCAAATACATCTGCTTTTGCCTGAGGCTATACTTTGCTATCATTGGAGTTTCCCTGCAATGCGTAAATTGGCAGGTCTAACAACCACATAGCACAGCACAGCATGGCAGGCTACCACCCGACCCACACAGCACGCATACCTCTGTGTTGCCGTCAGCCTGAAACATTTCTGCCTTGTTCCCAGTTTCTGCCTTACAATTTTCGAAACTTTCTCATAGACAAAACAGGGGGAAAAATTGGGGCATGCGTCACAATGTGTTACATATGTATTCGAGTCGTCATCAGCTTGCCTGACTTACATGCAGATCATAGAACTGACCAAACAGTGTCGTCTGGACAAGAAGTGATGCAAAACCTATGGTGACCATTCACCTCTGCATCTGAGGTGGCGTCAGCCCGCCTGGCCCGTTCTTCTTCAGACCTCATGGGAAATGACCCCCCGGTACCCCCCTTGCCGGCCACCCACTGCCCCGCCTGCTCCCTCTTGTCAATCTCGTGCCGCACGCTGCTGATGTCTAGCAAGTCATTCACCAAGCTCACCAGAATGGCTGCCTGAAGATAGCACAAAATTCAGAAGCCGCAGCAGCAGCAGCAGCAGCAGCAGAAGAAGACAAGTTGACCCAAATTTCTGCTTGCAAGAAGCAGAAGAAGTCCAAGGAGGAAGAAAAGACATTGGCAAAGCATGGCTCTGCATAAACCCATGGCCGTGCATTTGTAATATGTCCCTCTGCACTGCTGATTCAATGTTTATTTCAAACACGCTACTTATCTTTGAGCTGACTGCTACACAGCTACCTGACTTGATGGCAAATGTCCACAAAAGTGGCTGCCAACCAAGAACAGCTTTGCAAGCCAGACAGAAATGTGTGGTGCTTTTGCATGCAACATTCTCCAAAGGTTTGTGCCGTGTACACGACTCAATGCAGCAAGCGATAAGTAACATGACCTGCACCCAAGTCCTGCTACAAAACGGTTTGATGCTGAGCATTCAACCTTTTGCTAGAACCAAGCAAAGCAAGTGCTGGCATGAACTTGAACAGGAGCTTGTTACCTTGACTCCTGGGGGTAAGGCGTAATACTCCACTTGAGTCTTATGTCGGAAGGGCTGTCGCTTCATGACAGCTCTAATATTGGCAATGACCTCATTCATGGTTTCAGAGCCTGCAACAGGGCCATTGGCAGCAGCCCCTGAGGGGCCACTCGCGGCTGCCCCTCCTGCAGGATTGTTTCCAGCAGCCCTGCCATATTTGCTGGGACTTCGGCCTGTGACTGCAATGCTTGTCTTTGTGCCTTGATCTGACAAGCCGCCTTTGAAAGCTGCCTCTGTCGCAGGCGAAGAGGCTCGCTTCTGTGCTGCACCAAGCTCATTTGCATCCGGCTTTGGCTGCAACTGGGTATACCTGCACCAGATTGACTTGCTGAGTAGTAATAATAATAATAACAACAATAGTAATAATACTAACAATAATAATAACAATAATAATAACAACAATAATAAATAATAACAATGATAATAATAATAATGATAATAACAATAACAACAACAACATGTTCCAGCATATACTTGCTGAGTGGTCATATTAATCTGTTGGTTGACTTCACAGTGTAGCATTCTCAGTGCCTCTTAGAGTTGTGCACCAAAACTTGAAGTCATGTGGTATTACAGGCAGGGTGCCAAATGACATTTACATTCTGACGCACTCAGGCTTGGTGACATTGCCATGTTGTTTGTCTATGTTTCCGTTTGCAGCCAAAACGCTTGTTAGCTTGCTGGCATGTGGTTGCGACAACAAACAGAATTGTGTCTTTGATACCTGTGATGTCTAAGATCATCTTCATGCATGTACAGGTACTCCCACACAAACTCTGGCCAGCTCATGGCATCTAAACAGCCCAGGTTTAAACCACGCTCTGCACGCTCTGCCTTGTTCTCGTCAGTTGCCAGCGATCGGATCAGGCATATCTGCAGCAGCAGGAACACATGACCCAGAAGCATTTAGCCCAGCTCAGAATTCATGTGAGCATTTCAGGTTATGCTTCATTAAGCCAAAAGCGTCAAAAAGAAATGCCACTGCTTGCAAACGCACGCAATGCATTTGGCCACAATCTTCTGGCTAGTCTTGTCAATGTTGACAGCATCAGTCGGCTGATATTGTTCAGGTTTTCTTGACCATGATCATGCGACGCATGTTCATGTTACCAAGCTTTCCATGCTTTCAAACAATCACAGCACGATGGCATGATCATGACATGCGCTGCTGCATCGTCAGACACGCCATTCAAGGTTTGCCTTGGTCATCCTACTCCTGACTCAGGACAGCACAGCTTCAAGGCACAACATGTGTGTAGCGAGAGGACCAATGCTGCAGGTGCTATGCTGAGACGGCAAGGGGAACAGAGCATATGCTAAGGCACCGTGCATCAACTTACATGCAGCTCATCCATGAGGGGCGAGGGATTGGGATTGAACAGGGCTGCACACAGCTCCTCAAAGGCAAATGGACTCAGCCGGATTTGCCATGAGAATGCCCTCAGTATGTTGTATGCAGCCAAAGCATCCCCTGCAGCACGAGCAGGAAACTGCATGCAGTTCATCCATGAGGGGCGAGGGGTTGGGGTCAAACAGGGCTGCACACAACTCCTCAAAGGCAAAGGGGCTCAGCCTGATCTGCCATGAGAATGCCCTCAGTATGTTGCACGCAGCCAAAGCATCCCCTGCAACACAAGCAGGAAATTGCATGCAGTTCATCCGTGAGGGCGAGGGGTTGGGGTCCAACAGGGCTGCACGCAGCTCCTCAAAGCAAAGGGGCTCAGCTTGATTTGCCCTGAGAGTACCTCAGTATGTTGTATGCTGCCAATGCGTCCCCTGCAGCGAAAGAGGGACAGCCCCTGAAACGAAATGCACACAGCTCCTCAAACACAAACAACATCAGCCTAATCTGCCATGAGGCTGCCCTCAGTGTGTTGCATGCAGCCAAAGCATCCTTCGCAACAAACTTGCATGACAATTTGAGACTTCTGAGACGTCCGAGACTTCTGCAGCCAACTCTTACATGCCATTATTAGTAAGTAATGACTCAGAGGCATTGGCACACCACTGCTATCTGATGCAAATGCCTCAATATGATGTATGCTGTTAATGCATCTCCTGCAAACATGTGGCAATACACTTCCAGAATTGAGACAACAGCTCATGATCTACATACAACTTTAGCAAAAGCCTTTTACAGCAGCATGGACAAACAAGGCTCGACCAAGTCAAGCACGCATGCCAACCATAACAACATTGTGCTTGACAGAACTTCTTGCCCTTGACTGCATCGAGCAGATGAGCAACAGCATGCTGCACAAGCCGAGCTTAAATTGTGATCATGCAGCACCAGTACACACATTGCTGTCATGAAACAGATGCATTCTGAGCAAGACACGACACTGTGCTGTTGAAGCGCTGTTGCATGTGCACAAGTATGGTCGTCATCATGCATGCTGAGAGCCAGGCAGGGCATTGCAAAGAGCTTGGACCTACCAATTGCATCTGATGGAGCATTGACAGCAGATCTGTCAGCTAGTCTTTGCAGCAGAATCTTGTCTGGGATCTCTGCTGGAATTGCTGGAGCAGATTCCTCTACAGCTTCCTGCCCATCAGCATCAGCTGCTATGTCAGCTTCTGGATTGCCTAAAGCTTCAGATGCTGGACCAGCTTCTGGGTTGACTAAGGCCGGGTCTGCTACTGATTCAGGTTCATCACCAGCTGTCATGTGATTTGATGTGTCATCATCATGGCTTGGCTCTGAGGCAGCAGCTGCAAAGCACATGCTCTTGTTCACATGGCACAGACCAAATGCACATCAGGAATCTGACGCCTGGGATAACATGCTTGGCCAGATGCCATGAAATAGTAATGTAGATCGCTAGCCAATGGCATTTTGCACCGTCATACGGTCAAAGCAGCTTGCATCTGTCTCATATCTGCCACAAAGGCACAATGGCATGGCGCTGTTGTAGGGGTGCAGCCACCTACACATGCAGGGCACTGCCACAGCTTGGATTCAGCCAAGGCATGCATCACCAATGCAACTCAATCTACTGTAAGAGGTCAGGAATGAAAGCTCTGACCTTCCCATCTGCCTGTTCAGCCATCACTGATGTGCACAGCTTGCCTTTTTCTGCACAATCGCAGATGCAGACAGCATGCATGATGCCACTGCGTGATGCTGGACATGTATTCGCTGTGCACACTGTATCATGCAGTCGCGGTGCCGGCCCCATCGTCTGCACATCTTCAGGTGGCAAAACGAGGCTGCTGTATGGCCTTCAGAAACAGGGTGAGGCGTACCTGTGACCTACCTCGCGCTCACGTGGGCACGGATATCAATCAAGCACTGTGTGATGCTGCACTCACCTTTGCTGTGTGTGGCAACTGCCTCTGCGTCAGAGGCATCTGTGCCATCTATGGAGGTGGCTTGAACATCAGCAGCCATGGTACGCCTGCTCAGTCTTGATGGCCTGGCTGATGCATACAAGCTGCCTTGCTGCAGTCCAGCTGCTAAGTTGCCATTCTCCATGCTAGCGGCTACTGCTTTAGCTGCTGGTGTCTACTGCTGAGGCACCTTGCAGGGACCGAGGTTGCTGCCATGCAAAGGCCTGACGATGGCTCTTGCAATGTAAATTGTGCCTGCAGGCAGCATGAAGCTGGGGTGCAGAACGTCTCATAAGCTGAGCTGAGTGTTTGTAGAAGTGGCTAGAAGTAGCCTGAAGCCTGGTGGAGCATTTTGAACAGAGTGAGCTTGCTATGCTGAAGGAGAACAGCCAGTCTTAGGCATGCAGAGGTGACAAAGCTGCAAGATTGACGTGCAATCGAGGCTACGTGATCGCTGCTGGGCTGGAGGCAACTATGGAGAGCTGTTGCTTCCCGGGCAATTCGTGGCCCGAGTAACTGATGGGACGATGAAGTTTCGCGATGCCGCTTGAGTCAAGAGTCGTGAAGCAGCTGCAGATGCAGGAGTTGCTTCCCGGAATATGCGTGAGTTCGTGTTCAAGCGTACCTAGCAGATGCTCAACGATCTCACAACCACCGTCACATCACCATCTTTACTCCCCACATACACCACTTGGTGTTTCCTGCGAGAACGTAGCTGAGTACGTGACTTGCGCTGCCTGTGTATCGACATAGCGATCGCCAAAAGCTGCCACAAGCACAGGGAGATTTTTGGGAATTTTTGTCCTATTTCGAATTCCCGACTTGTTCTGGTACTTAAGGCAGTATTGGCACTTGTCATATTGCAGAAATTTCGTTCAACCTGCCTGTTATCACCCCAGGAACATCTGCAGAATGCAGCGCTCCTCTGCAAAAGCGCAGATCGCAGCTGTTGTGGCGAATTTGAAAGATCGCAATGCTAGCAAGCACGCCGCTACAAGGTAGGTGTGGACTTGCAAACTGGCATGCTCGAAATTGCGCACATTGTTTGCAATTACTAGAACCGCAGCCATGGTGAACTTTCTACGTTCATGTGGGAAGTAATGTTTGCAAACAAGCGTGCTCATTTTGCGGGGCAAGGATTGTCTGATGCTTGCCATGTGACACGACCATGCAACACAATGTCGGAGATTCTGTTCGTGGTATGTTCTTGAAAATCTGTTGATCACAAGTACTGTCATCATGATGAATTTCGCTGATTGACCGCAGGCATCCTAACACAGCATCTAATCCCCTCCAGAATTGAGTGATAGCTGGGACTCTTCTGCAAACGCTGAACGCGTAGCTGATGACATCGGCACACAGGCATGTGGGTCATGCTTGTTGCCGAAAGAGGACTATGTCTGGCCTCGACAGCTGTGCTAACTATACTTTCAAACACTTTGTTGCAAAAAAGGGAACACTGACTAGTCATGGGGCAGTTGCTTGTAGTGTTACTAGCTGCTTGAGTCATGGTCAAGCTGAGCAATGTACAAGCTGTTGCAAGTTGGGTTGGCTGTGTCAGCCTGTTTGAGACTCAGAGGTCACTTGGGCATGAGAGTGTCTGTGACACCGCTCACATCTAAGCTGATGAAGCTGATGTGCTGCACAGCCAACTTGGTTATCTCAGCCTCTTTGTAGGCTCAGCAGGACGGCACAAAGAACCAGCAACAGATCGTTGCCTGTAGACTGGAAGCGTGCTGAGGACCAGTGCTAGTGTACTTGATCATTGAACAAGACAGCACCCTGATGCCTTCTCTTTGTCTTTAGACCGCACTGCAGCGAAAGAGTAGCATGAAAACCTTGAGGGGAAGATGCATGCGCCAGCAGCGCACCATGCATGCTGTTAGAGCAGTGTAATGTCACACACATGACAAGTTGCATGACCAGATATGCACAAGTGCTTGAATACTGCATTGTCATGTACACATGTATTGCATTGCATTGCATTTTGTCGCAACATTGCCTTTTGCAGGAGACTTAATCTCCAGTCGGCTGCAAACGCAATTGCTGCTGAGACTGCGCAGCTATTTGCACATGCACCAAAACCCCAATCATGCCGCGGCATTTTGCAGCTGGATGTTGAAGACACCAGAAGGTATATGAATGCATGAATGAACAACAGCTTGGTAATGACAGCAGCATGCACTGACAGGCAAAACCTAGCATATGCGCTGGAATGCGTAATATGTAATGGCTCGTTACTGACAGGCAAAACGGCCCACCTGCTGATTTGGTGGATCCTGCTGCCCTTACAACACAATGCATCGTGACAATGAAATCGCTTTTTGGGTCGCCCATGCTTGGTCGTAGATCTGCACAAGATAAGCCCGTTGGAGGCTCAGTTATGCAGCATTGGGCCGCAGCACAAAGCACATTGTGTGCAGTCAAGTGGGCACATGTATGGCGGTAATGCAACATCAAATGGCAATATGCTCCAACAAAAACTGCATTTGGGTGTGCAGCCAGTCTATAAGGCCAGTTTATAAGGACGTACCGTCAAGCACTTGGCCTGGTTCCAGAAATTTGCCGCTGAGAATAATCTTGAGATCTGCTGGGGATGACGGAGTTTCCAAAGCTAGAGCGCCATCTGTTCACCATACAAAGTAAGCAAATTTGCCTCCATGGGGAGCAACGTTGGAACAAACTGCAAAGGCTGCGGGCAAGCAGCATGCAGTTTGTACCTCTGGGCCAGTCAGCAATGACGCGCTCCTTGAATTGCTGGATCGTCAAGCTGCCTAGCATGAGCACAAAACGCTTGCTGGCTTGTAAAGTGACTTGTGTGACTCACATACTCTGCAAAACAGTAGAAACACACGACCCTGCATACCTGGTACTTCGACTGGCCCGATGTCGCCTTGTGTATGCCTGAGTCTAATGTGCAGGTCGTCGGACATTCCTTGTGCCCGTGCACTGCTGCAGACCAGCTACAGAAGCTGTCTGCAGCAGCTGAATCGCGGTGTTGGGGTTTGCGCCGATCGTATTGTGGCCCCGAAACTACTGATAACTGGTCATCAAGGGCATGTGCAGCAGGGCTCCCCTTTGTTTGCCGATGAAGCTGTACTTCAGAGGAACCTGCCCGTAAGTCACCACATGTATCGACCTGTTTGCAAGGACACCACCGTCGGCAAGGATGCCGCAATCAAGCGCGATCGGCGGACTGCACAAGGAGTACCAGCGATTTCGAGCAAGCGATTGAAGCGAGACGAAGCTAATGAGGTGCTATGACAGGACAGTCAGGACAGCTTTGGCGCAGCGTGAACACGGAGGCGATGTTACGGTTTGAACAGAAAACTTTGACAGCGTAAGAAACCTTGTGAACGAGCGCGCTTGAGCCTTTGACTTGCAGCCGTGCATAGCGCTCCGATCTCAGTCCAACAACTGCAATTTGCTGGTGCGCCTCTGTGGGCACGAACTCATGAAGGCAAACTGCTGTTGAGATCAGCAGCTTTGCCAACATGGCGACTGCTGCTTCTGTGACAGCAACTGTTCACCGCTGGTTCAACAGCTGACAGCATGTCCCAGCTGCTGACTTTTGGAGTTGCTAGTCAGACAGCAACCTGCGCAGCGTCGCCTTGCCGACAGCCTTCTAGGCGAAAGCCTTGTGCTACACAAGCCTCTTGCAACTGTCAGCGGCATCAGCTCAAGAGGCATCATCTGTGCAAAGAACGCCAATCTTCAGTAACATGCGCAGCATGGGGCTTCAGAAGGCGGCGGCCACTTGATTCTGACGACAGCAACAGCGACAGCAACAGCGATTCTAAGCCTAAGTCCAGCAAAGACCTCAAGAGAACAGCAGAGACTGCAAACGAGAAGTCTGGTCCTGACATACGACAGTCTGCTGCAAGAACAGAGAAGGAGGATATTGGCACCCTCAGCGACAAGCTTGCCAGCACCTCACAGGACAAGCTTGCCAGTCAATCCAATGGCAAGGATGGCAAGCAGCAAGGCGCAAGAGGGTCTTCCTGGTCTGATTGGGAAGACTGGGATCCAGATTGGGAAGGACCGCCAGGAGACCCAACCCCTGCAGATCAGTTCAGAAAGAACAACCCGCGGCGTGGCATGGGCAGCAGGACACCTCGCGATGAGTATCTGAGGCCTATGATAGACACCATCGGCATTCAGTACAGGCTTGGCTTCAAACGACTTGAAGCAGAGGAGCGTGTTGAGACTGAGTTTCTCACCAATCAGTGGGAGTCAAGGGAAGCAGTCAAGTTTGGAGGTAGCATCCACTACCTTTAGCCATAACTTGTCTTGGCCATGCTTTGCTCAGGCATTGAATCACATCTTGCCACTCGCACCCGCAAGCTGTGCATATCATCGAGCACCTGCTTTCCAATGCGCAGACTGCAGCAAATTAATCATCGAGCGTTTGGAATCCCGGCTGTTCATAGCACATGCAGCATGCTAAAGCGCTGCTCATTGGCATCAGCATGCAAGAATAACACTGTGATCTCATCAGCATCTGATGCCTGCTCCTGTGCATTGAGTTGCATGGCATGGCATGCCACACAATACCTTGCCCATGCAAATCTTTGTTCCGCACAAATGTCATTTATGGACCGCAGCTGTCACTGCGACAACAACAATCGCATCTATGCATCAACAAGGCCTCAAGCTTGCTTCAAGTGCATCTTTTCTGCTTGATCTGGGTTGATTTGATACCTGTGCCTGCGCAAACGTGAGGTAGGTGACAGGGCTTTTCTGGTAATCACAAACAAACTTGGTATGTGCAGCGCAAAGTCTTGTCCTGCCAGGTCAGCTTGTTTTGTGGTTTGCAGCTATCTTGCTGATTGCGCCAATCCTGACCGGCTGGATCTTGGGAGCAATTGTGTTCAAGCCAGTGATCACCGTCATTGAGCGGGTCAATCCCCACGCCTTTGAGATCAGCGAGAAGCAGAAACTTGAAGGAGCCAAGGAGGTTCACAAAGCAGAGATGCGCATGCGCATGGACGCTGCCATTGGCCGAGCCCCGCCTCTTAGCTACACTGAGTTGCAAGCTCAACTCAGGGTAGAAGCTCATGAGCTCCTAGACGAGTTCATTGAGAAGAACAAACACAATGTGTGCACGGCTGTCTCAGACAGCATCACAGGCTTGACAGGCTTTGGCATATTGCTAAAAGACACAGAAGGCCGAGGGATTCTGTTCCGAACGCTGGGCAGGATCTTCAGCGGCCTGAGTGATACAGCCAAGGCGTTTCTGATCATTGCGACCACTGACATTCTGCTTGGGTACCACTCTGAGGAGGGATGGACAGCTGTGCTTCACATCATTTCAGACCATTATGGAGCTGAAATTGAGGTGAGCGTCTGCCTTAGCAGCATGGTTGAGTGTCACGTGCCTTGCTGCATCACGACTTCCACTACCTCCCGTCTTTTCTGCATCAACCTTGATCGCATACTTTTGGCACTGCCGTTGGGTGCCAAGCAGTGGTGCATGTTGCATTTGTGATTGCTGTGTATTCTGAGCTGCTTTTTTGAAGCTTTGCCTGCTCTATTTGACAAGACCTCTGCATGCAAAAGCATCAGAACCTGCTGTAGCAGATGCCTGGGTTTTTTGACACTTCACATCAACAGAACGCAGCTGTAGCATGCCATTTCGATGTGCACTATGCAGCTGCAGCGCTGTTTTGCACATGGCACATGTGTTTGGGATGTATGCTTCAAGTGTCTGGTGCATACATTGCCTTGCCAAACAGCAAAGCCAATAACAATCTTTGAGCAGATAAGCTGTCAACACGGCTGACTGCTTTGTCGAGTTGAGTGTGGCTGTTCTGCATTGCAGGAAGCACCAATCTATACATTTGTTGCCATCGTTCCTGTCACAATGGATGCGCTCTTCAAGTACTGGATCTTCAAGGGTCTCAACAGACAAAACCCAGCTGCAGCTGCAACCTTGAAACAGATGGACAGGCATTGAACTGTTCTTTTTGCTGTGTAGCATCAGCTTTGATGCCAAGGTCAATGCATCTGCTTGCAACGAATGGCCCCAAGTTTATTGCAACGTTGCAGTGCCGGTAGCTCAGTCACGAATAACGATTTGTGTTGATGAATTTGTACTGTTTCAACCGAAGTTGTGCAGCCAGATTGTCCAGTTTCATGTGAGTTAAAGTACATTTTGTGAGCTGGTCTCGCGTTTTGACGTTTCCTGGATAGACGCTATGATAAAATACAGAAGCATCATGGCCAATACAGGCAATGTTGAACTGACAGCATTTTACCAAGAGAGAGAGAGATCATTCAACATCTTACGTGCCGTGTGATACTGCCAGGCTGCAGTCAACATCAAACACTGCGTGCTGCACTGTACACCCGGAACCAGGTGTACACACTTCATGGGACTGACATCTGTGAATTCTGTTCGAATCCTTTATTGTACAACAAAACGCATTATGCTACCTACATCATTCAACAGCCTGCTGCAGCCTGCTTATAAACATCAATAAATTGCCAACAAAAACGAAAAAGGCTTGAACATGACTCCCATCATGTGATCAGAATTCATCTATCAGCAAGCACTGGCAATTCATTACCGTGCTGCAATCATTCCACTAAGCATTGCCTGTAGCTGCTTGCGACTGTCTGCTGACATTGGCTGCCTAGGCATCCCTTCTTGCATTCAGACATGAGCAGTCGGCACTACATGTGCTAGTAGTGACCCTTGACGCATTGCCTGTGGCTGCTTCAGACATTTTCTATCTAATTGAAATGACTCTTTGCACATCTTATCTGACGATGTCTTCAACGCAGTCGCATAAGCCAAATCCCACCAGATGAGCAGCACTACTGTGCAGCAAGTTTTTGATACGGCATTGCCTGTAGTTGCTTGAGGGCTTCTAGTGGCAGTGGCCCTTCAGGCATGCATTCTGTTGCCGCCGTTGGAGGCAGTTCTATAAGCCAAACCGCTTCACATGGCCAGAGGCAATCAGCAAGGACTGGAATATTGCCACATTGCTGCAATCAATCATTCACGCATTGCCGGTAGTTGCTTGAGGGCTTCTAGTGGCAGCGGCCGTGCAGGCATGCATTCTATTGCTGCCCTTGGAGGCAGTTCTACAAGTCAAATCTCCTCAAATGGCCAGAGATCATCAGTAAGGACTGGAATGATACCACCTTGCTGCAACCAATCATTGAGGCATTGCCTGCAGCTGCTTGTGGGCTTCTAGCGGCAGTAGCCCTTCAGGCATGCATTCTATTGCTGCCCTTGGAGGCAGTTCTACAAGTCAAGTCTCCTCAAATGGCCAGAGATCATCAGTAAGGACTGGAAAGATACCACTTTGCTGCAATCGATCATTGAGGCATTGCCTGTAGCTGCCTGAGGGCTTCTAGTGGCAGCGGCCGTTCAGGCATGCATTCTGTTGCTGCCCTTGGAGGCAGTCCTACCATCCAGTTCCCCAGTGGAAAGGCTGCAAGCCCCAAAATCCTCAGCAACACCTCTTTGGGCAACATTGCCAGTGCATGTTTGCTGCCTGCATACACCAGATTGCGACCACTGTGTAGGAGAAGCCCTGGTTGACATGTAATCATGCACATGCGTACTTCAGGACTGTTGAGACTGGATAGATTGATGTTACGGTGAGACTGCAAGCCCCATAATCCTCCGCAGTACCTCTTTTCGTAAGACCGCCAATGCATTTTCGCTGCCTGCATGCCATGTTGCAACAGCTGCGCCTGAGAAGCAATTTTCCAATGGAGCTGAGACAGTTGATGGTCAAGAGAGAAACGGCCATGATGAAGTGTGGTTGCAAGCCCCAAATCTCAGCAGTACCTCTTTTGGTAAGACCGCCAATGCACGTTTGCTGCCTGCATACCACATCGCAACACCTGTTGAGAAGAAGCGTTGATAGACATGTGACTATGCAGATGAACTAGATGTCATTCTGGACTGTCGAAACTGAATAGGTTGATATTGGTATGGCTGCAAGCCCTAAAATCCTCAGCAGCGCCTCTTTGGACAGCATTGCCAATGTAGGTTTGCTGCCTGCATACCACATCGCAACACCTGTTGAGAAGAAGCGTTGATAGACATGTGACTATGCAGATGAACTAGATGTCATTCTGGACTGTCGAAACTGAATAGGTTGATACTTTGGTATGGCTGCAAGCCCTAAAATCCTCAGCAGCGCCTCTTTGGACAGCATTGCCAATGCAGGTTTGCTGCCTGCATACCACATCGCAACACCTGTTGAGAAGAAGCGTTGATAGACATGTGACTTTGCAGATGAACTAGATGTCATTCTGGACTGTCGAAACTTAATACGTTGATACTTTGGTATGGCTGCAAGCCCTAAAATCCTCAGCAGCGCCTCTTTGGACAGCATTGCCAATGCAGGTTTGCTGCCTGCATACCACATCGCAACACCTGTCGAGAAGAAGCGTTGATAGACATGTGACTATGCAGATGAACGAGATGTCATTCTGGACTGTCGAAACTGAATAGGTTGATATTTTGGTATGGCTGCAAGCCCCAAAGTCCTCAGCAGTGCCGCTTTGAACAGCATTGCCAATGCAGCTTTGCTGCCTGTATCCCACAATGCAACTGCTGTTTGAAAAATGCAACTTTGTGTTGAAGCCAGAAGGACGAGGGTCAAAAGAGGGACATACACAATGAACTGCTGAGGAATGATGTCTTGCTCAATGCAAATGCCAATTGACAGCCAGTGCATGACTGCCGTCCTCATTAAAACCTGAAAGTCAAAAGCATGCTTGCAGTCTAAGGCTTGCAAGCACACACCTAGAGCATGCATGCAAAGGCGACCAACGTAGAGGTTTGCGGGCCAATGCAAGCGTAAGTCAAGCTGACTCTGGCTGCAAAGCCGACCTTTCACTGACATCTTCTACCACACAGCAAGGGACTTGACTAGCAAGCGCTTGATCACATGCGGTCACATGCAGCTCTCAACAGTTCAACAGGACGGCATCGCTGACAAGATAGGGTTGGCAAAATGCTGCATATGGAGCTCAGGCATCAATGGCGTCGAACCGCAAGCTCTTGATTGCACAAGGTCACATACAGCTGATGTCATTTAAGCATGACCAACAACGTGACATGCTATACATTGACTGCAGGCAGCAAGGATCTCGAATTGCAAGCATTTGATTATATGTGGTGAAATGCAGCGGTCACCAGTTGCACAGGATTGCATGGCTCACAAGAAGATGTTGATGCAGCGCTATATCTTGAGCACAGTGAGTATGACTGTTGAGTGGTGACATTGAGCACAGTGCGTCAAATTGGTGAGTCGTGTTGGTGAGTCACACTGAGTGAGTTACATCGAGTGAGTCATATGAGCACCTTGGGAGTTACTGCTGCCGTTGGACTTGGACGCTGACGCCTTCAGTAACAGCTGGACAGCCTGTTTGAACTTGGCGGGAAAGGACTTGTGCAACCCAGGAGACCATGTTTTCAAAAAGTCACACTGGACAAGCCGATCCTGCGACAAAATCTAGTGCTGTCAGTACGGTAAGATAAGATATTGTTGTAGATGACAAATCACTCATGTGCTAGTTGGTGAGGCAAGACATTGCAGCAGAGACGGCACTTGCCGCAAGAGCAATCAGCAGAGGAACAAAAGGTGTGATGGCTAAGCCGCTGATGTGTTTATAGAAGCCTCATGCCTGTGGAGATGTCTGTTTTCGCCTGCTGTTTCTTACCATTTCCTTTCCTTTGCTTCTTCCCTTTTTTTGATACTTTTTTCATGGAAGTATGGCATTGCAGCAGAGAGGACACTCACCGCATGAGCAATCAAGAAGCGTCTGCCAAGCGTGATGGCTGAGCCCTTGATGTGATTCATGAATGCTGCGTGACTGTGTAGGTCTCCTTTTTTTCCTGTGCTTTTTGCCATTTCCTTCCCTTTGTTTCTGTCTGTTTTTCCTTTTGTTTATGTTTTTTCACAATGGGTTGACATTGCAACAAGGACAGCACTCACCACATGAGCAATCAACAGATGTCTGCCAGGCGTGATGGCTAAGCCCTGGATGTGTTCAGCAAAGCTTTGTGCATACAGAGATCTCTTGTCTCCTTCTGAATTTTCCTTTGTTTTGATCTTTCTTTGTTTCCTATGTTTCTCTTAACGGGGTATGGCATTGCAGCAAAGAGAAGACTCACCATATGAGCAATCAGCAGACGACCGCCAGGCGTGATGCCTAAGCCCCTGATGTGATTTAGCAAAGCTTTGCGCATGCAGAGATCTCTTTTATCCTTCTGATTTTGGTCTCTTCCTTTCCTTTGTTTTGATCTGTTTTCGTTTCCTATGTTTCTCTCAAAGGGGTATGGCATTGCAGCAAACAGAAACCTCACCTTATGAGCAATCAGCAGACGTCCGCCAGGCGTGATGGCTAAGCCCCTGATGTGATTTAGCAAAGCTTTGTGCATGCAGAGATCTTTTTTATCCTTCTCTTTTTGGTCTCTTCCTTTCCTTTGTTTTGATCTGTTTTTGTTTCCTATGTTTCCCTCAAAGGGGTATGGCATTGCAGCAAAGAGTAACCTCACCTTATGAGCAATCAGCAGACGACCGCCAGGCGTGATGGCTAAGCCCTTGATATGGTTTGAGCCTTCGTCCCTGATGAAATTGAGGGGGTCTCTCTTGTCTTCTTGTTGAATTTGGATTTGCTGCCGGGCTTTGCACACATGTCGCAAATCTGCATCGCACACTTCTATGTCAGACGTGCAAGGGAGGCGGGGGGGGGGGAGGGGGATTGAGGGAAGGGAGGCTCAGGGATGAGGGGTTAAGGGAACGGGGCTGAGGCTCAGGGGGATCGGGTTGAGGGTGTTGAGGGGGATGGGATTGGCATAGTGACTGAGTGGACAAGCAGCTGCACCGTGCCTGACACAAACGACCTGTGAAGCATGCTGCAAGTGACTTGTAATGCACGATGTGACTTACCTGTCACATACAGCCTGGAGTTGCACTCAGCCAACACCCGCAGCTGTGGATCCTTGGGGGCAGATAAGGCAATTGCTGTGTAGCACTGATATCTGATGCATGATGCACATGATTTGAGATGCACAATGTGACTTACCTGTGACATACAGCCTGGAGTTGCTCTCAGCAAAGACCAGCAGCTGTGGATCCCAAGGGGCAAAAGACAGCGCCAGGCAGGGATCCAGGTGGTCCTCAAACCTGACTACCTGCAAATTTCAGTCAAAAGTTGTATCAAAGTAAGCAATTGAGTTTGAAAGTCAAGCGAAGCGAAGCAAAGCAAAGCAAAGCAAAGCAAAGCAAAGCAAAGCAAAGCAAAGCAAAGCAAAGCAAAGCAACGCAAAGCAACGCAAAGCAAAGCAAAGCAAAGCAAAGCAAAGCAAAGCAACGCAAAGCAAAGCAAAGCAAAGCAAAGCACAGCAAAGCACAGCAACGCAAAGCAAAGCAAAGCAAAGCAAAGCGAAGCAAAGAAAATCCAATCCAAGCTTAGCCAAATATAATTACATAAAATCATCACCAGACCAAACCAAACCAAATCACAATGGCCTGAGTGTCAGCTGAGAAGCAAAAAGGGCCCAGTGCCTTGATGGAGTGTGAGCTTTTGTCCTTTCCATACAAGCGGTCACAGCAAGAATTGTTGGGAATTTTTATTTGGCCAACTGTGCACTCTACAGATTTACTGAGTCCATAGAAACACAGGGATCCTGGAGAGTGTTGATGATGGTCAGGATGACGATGACGTAAAGCACAAACAAGCCCATGCCATCATAATGCTGAAGGGGCAGGGCATGCACAGCGAATCACACCTGCTGCTTGGTCTTGACATTGAAGACCATGACTGCTTGGTAGTAGTCGCTGGACACCGCAAGTAGGCTGCTGTCAGAGTTCCAGCAGCAGTACTGACTGCCTGCAACCACAAGAAGAAGAAGAGTCAGGGCAGAAGCAGAAGAGAGGAGGTCAAGCAGAGGGAGAAGAAGAATGGCGACTGCCTGATAGTAGTCGCTGGAGCCTGCAAGTAAGCTGCTGTCAGAGTTCCAGCAGCAGTACTGACTGCCTGCGACCAGAAGAAGAAGAGTTAGCAAAGAACAAGAGAGCAGTTAAAGCGGAGAAGAAGTACAGTCACTGCCTGCTGGTGGTCGCTGGTCCCTGAAAGTAAGCTGCTGTCAGAGTTCCAACAGCAGTGCTGGCTGCTTGCAACATGAAGAAGCAGAGTGGGCAAGAGTAGAAGAGGAGCAAGAGAGGAGCGGAAGCAGAGAGAGAAGAAGACTGACTGCCTGGCAGTTGTCCCGGAACACTGCAAGCAAGTTGCCATCAGCGCTTGTTTGAATTTGCTGTGAGTGGGATGTCAAAGGGGTATGTGCTTATGAGAAAACAGCACTCTAGTCTACATTGGTAGGTATCATATTTGGAGCCTCTAGTAACAGCAGGCCAGGAAGCTTATTCCTGGGCTTGCAGACCATGCAAATGCTGCTGCCAAGTGGCTTAGCCAAAGTTTGAGTTGACATGACAGCTATGCAGCTATGCAGCTTGTATTAAAGGCAGCACGCCAGCACAGCACAGCACAGCATGATGTCATCAAACACATCCATCTGTGCATCTTTCTGCAGTGAAAACAGTATATGACAGGAAGGACAGTTGGCACGAAAACACTTCAAACCTGTCCTTTTCTGTATATTTCCAATGTGTCAGAAAGAAGAAGGGGCCCACTCAGCAGAAACAATGTATGTAAAGAAAATGAAGAACAAAATGTAAAGAATTGAAGTGCAAGAGAAGCCAGCAGGAGGGGAAGAAGAAGACTGAAAAGCTACAAGCAGCAGTAGTCAAATTCAAACTGAAGGATTCACCTGCTGGGTCTCTGGATTCGTTTGGATACATGCGACGGTCTATCCGTGGTCGCTTTGCGCGAAACTGCAGAAGAGCACTTTTCTGACGCTTCCTCCTTGCTGACGAGGTTTCGGCAAGCGTTTTAACAAGCACTTTGTACTCGTCGCTTCGATGCAGCAGCACTACGCAAGCTGAATCCCCTACGACCGCCACCCATTGGCCGTCTGGGCTTGCAGCTGCAAAGTTGCAAGGTCCTGGAAAGCTTTTCAGCACTGCTGTTGAGCCTGTGCTTGAGTAAGGCTCCCAGTCCGTGTCTTCAGGAGCTCCATCTAAGGCCAGTTCATGCACATCATGTAGCTGCTGGTCTGACATGAACAAGACCTGCATGTGCACACAGATCGGGATGTGTAGGCATTGACAAATTGCGGCGATCTGACATGAACAAGACCTGCATATGCACACAAATGGGGATCTGTATGCAATCTCAAATTGCGACACAGGTAAGCACTCAGTTTGGGCTGAGCGTTTTCCTGAAACAGCTGCAATCTTACCATCAGTAGACATACCGGGTGAGTAATATGTCATTCAGCCTGTTCAGCTGTGCAAAACCCCCCGGCAAACTATTCTTTATGTTGAATTTTGTTGTGCTGTGCATCCATGGCAGCCAGTGAGACACTGCATGATCCCATGTGATTGTATACATGGTCATCTGCTTTTACGTCTTGACATATGCATGTGCAAGAGGTATTCATGTCAGGCTTGCATACTGATTTCAAACCTGCAGCTGCTGTGATCAGAAGCTGGCACTTCTGGCGAATCTGAGAAGTACAGTCTTCAGTGTGCACTGTTTTCATGCATTTCGTGTCTGGCATGCTTCAATTTGCTGCAGCGTAACCGGCAGCTGTACACTTGGCATCTGAACCACATTCAGAAGGCCATGTGTGATCAGTTGGCACTACAGACTGAAGGGAGCCGTTGCATGAAAAAGCCATGGGGATATTGGCTACTGACAGTTTAGATGATGGTGTGTCACCCAGACAGAGTCTAGGATTCAAGAAAGTCATTTTACCTCGCGTCGTTCTGGGTGTGAGGAAATGTCAGGGCTACTTTGCAAGCTATGGCAGGGCAGTCCAGCAGGGGCTGAATCTAGCAGCCCCCGCCCGACCTCAAAGCTGTACATTAAATCATTTTGGCATGCCTTTTGCAATCAACCACGTTGTAGCACTAAGCTGGAGAGGCAATGAGAGACCACTCACCTCACGTTGTTCTGGGTGTGAGGCATTTTCAGGGCCACTTTGCAAGCTGTGGCAGGGCAGCCCAGCAGGGGCTGAATCCAGCGGCCCTGGGCCCACCTCAAAGACATACACCAGGCCATTTTGGCAGGCTACTAACAGCCTGAGGCGGCCGGCCACCACGCCAAATCGCACACTGCACACCCAAAAAGCTTGCATTGATGATCATGTTTGTTATGCAGAAAGCCCAGGTCATTTCACATAGGAATTCAAATGACCACAAGATGATCAAGTTCACATGCAATCAATGCTGTATCAAGCTGCTTCACAAGGTTACAGCATGTTGGTGTATACAGTCTGCTTATGACAAGGAATTACAGTACAACGGCATTCACTCCAGCAGTGTCCTGCCTGGCATTGATTTGTCTGGGTTTTCAACAGTACATCAACAGCTATTACTATGATGCCCAAATCAAGCCAGCCTGGTAAGATAGGACTTGGGCCTCACACACCTCACACATGTGCTGAAATGTGTCATCATTTTCTTGTATTACTCCAGCAGTGTCCTGCCTGGCGGCGATTGTTTCTGACTTGATCACACAGTCGCAACGTTCAGGCGCTGCATGACTGACCAGCTGGAGAGGTAGGAGCACAATACAACTCAATAGCGCAGTGATTTTCTTGGCAAAGGCTGTTTTTGTTTGCAGGGGCACCGTTCTGACATCAGATTGCCCTTGCTCATATGTACCTTTGCAGTCTGTATGCTGACATGGCCTTACCTGTTTGCCATTGTTTCCGGCTTGATCATGCCATCATAGCTCTCAAGCGCTATATGACTAACCAGCTGCAGAGCCAGAGGGCACCTGCTGGAATCTGGCTTTTCTAGTTTGGAAGATGCCTTCCTGCTGGCTGCCAGTTTAGCGCTCCTTAAGGCTGCATCACTCTGTCTGTGCATGTCAGATGAGACATGATGAGCGCTCCTCAGATCTGGATTAGTCTGTCCGTGCGAGTCAGGCGTGCTGTTACTAGGCGCACGAGATTCATGATCTGGATTTACTGCCAGCTCGTATAAAGAGACCAGTCCGCCAGAGCCGCCTGCAAAGCAGTTCAGCTCAGTCCACCTTTTGCAGAATTGGACACAAAAGAAACAGCAGATGCAAGAAAAGGCAAGAAGAATGGATGCAAAGAAGAAGAGGCTACTGTCAGAGTGATAGCCAAGTGCTGTCTTTCGGCCAAAAGTATTCTGCCTAGAAGACGTAAAGAAGACACAGTGATGCAGGTCAGCAATGCAGTGGCTGCTCTTTTGCTGTCTCATTGACTTGTTTCAGGCAGCTGCTTGCGCCTGAAACAAGACAACGAAGCAGCCCAAGGGTGCTCACCAACATCTACAAATCTGTCATCAAGCGATCTGTCTCTACTGCACTCCCTATTGATTGCTGAGCCACACCACCCGACATGCAAGATCAACAAGAAGTGGCAGTGTAGCAGCTCAAGGTCATGCTCACCGCCATACAAACCTGTCAACAAGCATCTTGTCTCTGCTGCACTCCCTATTGATTGCTGAGCCACAACATCTGACATGCAAGATCAACAAGAACTGGCAGTGCAGCAGCTCAAGGCAATGCTCACCAGCAGCCACAAAGCTGTCATCAAGCGACCTGTCTACACTGTACACCCAACTCATTTTTGAGCCACAATGCACTTGACACGCAAGATCAACAAGAAGTGGCAGTGCAGCAGCTCAAGGCCATGCTCACTGACAGCAACGAAATTCGCCATCAGGCGATCTGTCTGCAAGGTACACCCAATTCAGCCCTAAGCCACAAGGCGCGTGACATGCAATAAAGTATGCAAGATCAAGTGCAAGAGCAACATGCAAGATCCATTTGCAACATCAACAAGAACAGACAATGAAGCAGCTGAGAGTCATGCTCACCAACACTAGCAAATCTGCCATCAGACAACCTGTCTGCTTTGTAGTCCATGGCTCATTGTTGACCCACCACGCAACTGACTTGCAAGGCTCACATGCAAGATCCAATCAGAACAGGCATGTCATGCTCACCTATAGCAAGAAATCTGCCATCAGGCGATCTGTCTATGCTGTACGCCCTGAAACGAGTCTCAGTGAAGGCCATCAGTACAGCATCTGTCTCTCCAGTCACTGCCACTTTCTGCATAGCCTTCCTATGCGCGCCTATTGCTCGTCTGCGTCTTCTATTCGACCACCTTGGATTGTGCCTGGCGTGCATTACTTTCAGCAATTGCTGCTCACTGAGTCCAGGGAATAACCATTTCAGCCGCGTGTCATGTTCAGGCGCGTCTAAGGAACTTGCTGCAGCAGCTGGAGCAGAGGCAGCGCCTGCAGCTGAGGTGGAAGCTGCATTCTCAGGTGCCGCTGAAGCCTCAGCTGCTGCCGAAGCTGCTGCTGAAACTGACACAGAAGCTGAAGCTGCTGGTGCAGCTGGCAGGCGCCAAACTGCTAGGGTGAATTCATCATTCAGCATCACAATCTCTTCTTCTTGCGAGCCTGAATCAGCAAAGCTAGATCATGAGTGCTTGACACATAGCCATACACATCGTTATCATCACTCGCATGCTTGTTTGCGGGGTAATGTGACCCTGCTAGCTGCGTACAGAAGCATCAAACTGACTTCAGGCGCTCCTGCCTAAGCTGTTTTGTGCCATCACACATTAGCCCTGGAGCCCCACACACTCTTTGTTGGAAAACAATAAGTCTTGCTGGTTTACTCTTCCATAACTTCAGCATCAACTGCGGCGTTTGCAAAAAGGTTGTTGCTGCAGAAGATTGTGTATGCCATGAAGCACTTGCTATGACAGAGCATGATGAAAGAAACGAAAAGAAAAGAAGACAAGTCTACGCCATTAGGCGTCATGACGGAAGCCTCTGTCTCAAGAGGTAGCCCAAGAGCCATGATGCTCCTACAAAATGATTACACACTCACTTGTTTATTCTCTTGAGATATCTTCCTCCCAGGCAACAAGGAGTGAGTCCTTCCTGCTGATGCTATGTCGCTGTTGTTTGCCACAATACTGAGGGCAGCCAAGCTTGACAACAATGTCCATCGCTGTGAGATGTTCACTGCATTTGAGCTGAACACAGACAAAACCACCATCAATGTTTTCTCGAGGCAACAGTCCAGTGATCAGCTCACAGTGCAAAACTTCACTGTGGAAAGCAAGTTCATTGATCAATGTCTCCATACGGTTTTGAGCAGGACATTTTGTAGGGTACTCTGACCGACCAAGCTATGTTCTCTACACTCTAAAAAAGTATTGTAAGCGAACGAAAAAAGACTTATCAAACAGTATAGAATTCAAGAAACACATAATTTTTCAGTGATGCGCTCCCAACTTGTACAAGAATCTTGTTGCAAGCTGATGACCTATCATTCGATATGAGGAGGTACCTGTAATAGTGCCGCAGCTTGGGGTTCCATTTGCACTCAATGAGTCTGCTGCCTGAAAATGATTACTACAGGCACTGAGATGAAACCATGGCAGTCTTGTGTTCTGTGCGTTGCTGAAGAAGCTCGCCTGGGGCACCTCATCTTCTTCTTCAGTCTCTGCCTCCTGACTTGTCACTGCACTCAGTCACTCAGAACTCAGCATGCACTTCACTCAGCATGCACTTCACTCAGCATGCACTTCACTCAGCATGCACTTCACTCAGCATGCACTTCACTCAGCATGCATGACACTCAGCATGCCATACACTCAGCATGCACTTCAACTCAAACACAACAGCTGATGTCTCAGTCCAGTAGAGCCATGGAATCTTGTACTCTGCAAAGGGGGGTTGCTGTTAGCGGGTGGGGTCGTGATGACATGTCACTGCAGGGACTGGCATGCTGACTGGAAGGGCAGGGCAACAAGGCGTAGGGCAGGACAGAAGAAAGTCAAAGACGGCGTAACAACAGTGCAGCAGTGGCAGAGTGAATCAATAACTGCAAGGCAGAGCAGGGCAGGAGAGGGTAGGGCAGGGCAATGAGGCTAGATCAAAACCAGGCAGGGGCAGGGCTGGGCAGGGCAGCACAGGCAAAGCCAGAGGCCATACAGCGTGGGCCAGAACAGAGCCTGGAAGGACAAGACAGGGCAAATTCCGTCAAGGACGTCAAACAGAAAGAAGCCAGGCGGAGAAAAGATGGATGCAAGCAAAATGGTGCAAGCAGAATTGATTCAAGCAGCACAAGGCACAATGCTGCAGGGCAGACCAGAGTGGGCTGGGGCAAGGCAAGGCACAGCAGGGCAGGGTACAACAGCCTGGTCCCGGGCAGGGCAAGGCAGGGCGGGGCTGGGCCTGGCAGGGCGGGAAAGGGCGGGGCAGAAGAGCCTGGCCCAGGGCAGGGCAGGGCAGAAGAGCCTGGCCCAGGGCAGGGCAGGGCAGGGCGCAGCATGTCAGGGCACAGCAGGGCAGGGCAGGCACTTCTGGCATTTGACATAGGCTTGAACATAAGCAACAAACATGAAAGAAAAGGACATGGGTGCGTGTGAAACTCACAGTCATCATCAACATCATCATCATCATCAATATGCTGTCTACCCCAAAAGCTTGGAATCTTGTCATCTGATCCTGATGCTGGCTGAATTGTGAACTACACAGCAGGTCACATGTCAATGGCGCCCACAAGCAATGTGAATCAATTCATGCAGTGTGCAATTGCTGAAGAATGCAGTTGTCATCTGATAATGATGCCGGCTGAATTGTGAACTGCACAGCAGGCTCACATGTCAATCGCGCCCACGAGCCATGTAAGCCATGCAATGCAGTGTGCAAATTGCTGAAGCATGCAACGACAGCTGTGCAATGTTTAGGATACTCCATGATGGGTGCATCGTGAACTGCACAGCAGATCATGTCTCGCCCACCAAGCTTCTTGAAATGATGTATTGGACAATCTGCCATTCTAGAAGCATGAATGTCAGCAGTCAACTTTGGTCTGCAGAAGCCGGAGAGTGCACCTGGATCTGCTGAGCCATTGCAGCTGTTCGTGTGCATGATACCTTGTGGCGTTTACAAGAAATGCGAGTTACTCCATGCAGTGTGCAATTGCTGAATCATGCAATGGCAGCTGTACAAAAGCAAGGAAAAGTAGAAGATAACGTAGGAATGGATAATAAAATGACGCTGCTGCTGTTGAATCTCATGTGGCCCTGACAGGGTATATTGATGATGTTGCAGGATGTAGATCATGACTGACAGTAGCACAGGACCAAACTGGTTGGAGACCATTGGTTGCTCCAGTATGTACCTAGCTGGGCCTGCTGAGTCTGTCTAGCCAATGTTTAGAATAAAAGAAAACGAGAGTACGCCTCAGCAAATGAGTCAAGCAGATCTGAAGCTGTCTGCAGCTGGGGATGATCTGAGCTGCGCTGCGCTGCTGACTAAGCTGCTGCTGTCGTCACGAGCAGACAGAATGTGTTTGAGAATCTCTTGCATGTACAGGCTGTGAAAGTCATCAAGGCAAGTCGGGTCTATTGCAACATCTTGTCAATTGCGCACAAATGCATGTTACTAAATTACACAAATGCTTGAAGTACTCTTGCCGGTGCAACGCACACAAAGCAACAATGCCAGCTTGCCATTTGGCTTTGTTCCAACAGCTTGTGAACAAGGACTCATGCACACGTCCCTCTGATTCTCGCGATTGCATGGGGTTCTCTGCCTCCGATTCATAAAAGATATTAGTGCCAATTAGCTGTGTGACAACATCTCCAATTCGTTGAAGTTATCAGTGCCAGTTAGCTGTGTGACAACATCTTGTAACTGTACAATTGTGAGGACTACTAAGGTTGAGCGGTGTGCGTAAATGCAGATGCGTGATTGCACATTGGTGCATACCTGTAATTCTCGCAAATGCGTGTAGTACTCCGGCTCCTCAAACTCATCAAGCTCTCCCGCAAGTTCCGGCAGGTCATCTTCATCAAAGTCTTCATCTGACTCAAACATGACTTCATCTGGCTCAATCACATGCATCTCTTCTTCATCATAAAGACCTGTAGAAGCATGCTCCCATCAGAGAAGTGTGCAGAAAGAACTCAACCATGCCCATGAATTCTTCCATCTGCGTTGAGCATGTCTCCATCATAAAGAATTGTAGAAGCATGCCTACAAGTGGCTAAGGTAATGAAGATGATGAAATGGAGTGCTAGTGCTCGAGGTATAGTAGACTCAAAATTAATGAGCTCAGGCTGCAATCACAAGGTGTCTAGGAAATCTGTCATGATGCTGTGAGCATGTTCTTAACAACAACAGGTCCTTTTCATCAGCCCAATCATGCCCTGATCACAGACATCTAGAGGGGCATGGTTACTTCTGAGAAGTGTGAGGAAGAAGTCGAATCATGTCCATGAAGTCCACATCTGAACCAATCATCAGGTACTCATCACAGAGACCTTGGAAGCATGCTCGCATCTGACAAACGCAGAGACACGCTTGCAACATGTCGTCATCGTGTTGAATTGATAAAATTTGCATGTTGTTCAACATAGTCTTTATCTGGTGCATTCATCACTTCTTCATCATAGAGACCTGCAGAAGACTGCTTGCATTTAACAAAGGTAAGGTGATAAGCATGCCAAAGTCAAAGTCTTTTGGAGCTAGTACGAACCCATACTCATGCCAGATGTGTACAAACCTAGGTCAAGGTCAGGGTCTCCTGGAGCAAATGCAAACCCATAGTCATGCAGGAAGTGTACAAACCTAGATCAAGATCAGGGGTTCCTGGAGCAAATGCACTCCCATACTTGAGCAAAAAGTGTACAAACCTAGGTCAAGGTCAGGGTCTCCTGGAGCAAGTGCGAGCCCATACTCATGCGGGTCATGCTCAGCAGGATCTGCCTCTGATGGTACAGCATTCAGTGGATCTGCCAAATTCTCTGGTGGGTCTATGTCCCAAGGCACCCCTTCTTCTACTGCATCTGCTTCCACTATGAAGTCCTCATCATCATCATCATCATCATCAATGACGTCGTCATCATCATCGATGATGTCGTCGTCATCACTATCAATGCCATCATAATCATCGTAATCATCATCATCATCATCATCTGTGCCAGCAAAACTGCGTTCGTTGACATCTGGGCAAGATCATGCAGTAGCTGCATCAGCTTGAGTGTGCTTTATGTAAGGTGTGAGCTCATGCCCAAGTGACGGTCAAGTCTCAAAAGCGGTTTCTTTGAAAGGTGAGCCACATTACATCGGGTTTCCGCACCCAACTGAAATGCTCGAGCTCCTTTTGGTGATATGTGTGAAGATGAGCACCACCACTGACCTTCCAGACAGCGCAGATCCCCACCGACACTCATGAACTGCCTGTCCTCCCAGGCTTGCCGAGTGGCTTCGTTATGGACATCTTCTTCGCTATCATCTACCTCGATTTCCCAGTCTTTGACCGAGTCAAGAAGCTGTTCTGAAGAATCTCCGGAAGTGGGGTTGCGGACAGCATCCGCGTTGTGCAGCTCTCCGTTGAAGTGACTAATTACCTGGAGAGGCTCAGATGACGCGTTCTGCTGCCCGAGATGTATTTCGTCACCTGAAGTTTCGGGGAGTGGAATCGCAGACATTTGACAGAGTTTGTGCAGCGCTCACGTCCAGCAGCACAAGCTGTTTGTGCTGTGTTGTGATGATGGCTCCGAGACCAATGCCGCACTGGCTTCCGCTTTGACTTCTGCTGCTGCACCAGTTTGACCTAGCGACATACCACCGCGCAGAGTGAAATCACACCGGGCAGCAGGTTTCTCTTTGAACTCTGCTTTCAGCCGATCCTTTGATGTCCGCAGTGGACCTCGCTCCGTAATGAGTTGCAGCACAGCCAGTTCGTTGATCACTGCTCTGTCGAGTGATGCTCGCACAGAGGGCACGCAATGAGACGACATCCTAGCTTGTTAGGTCGGCAAAGCGAGTCGAGGACAACCATATTCGCTGCAAGCCTCATCTTGGCTCTTCTAGCTGTCATAACGGTAGTCGCCCGCTTGTCCGGACCTGGGGCCAGCTTAGTCTACCCAGATGGAGGCAGCGGGGGATTGCCAGCTCCAAGAATCCCCGAAGCTGCCGTCGGCACACAGACAGTCTTGGAAAGCATCGCCCGAAGCTCAGCTGAAGCCTTTCCTGAAATGTTGTCTGACACAACAACAGCACAGAAGCAGTTGCACCAGCCAGAGTCAGCCCTAGCACCCAAGCTACAGCCCAATGTGCTGTCCACTTTCACAAGCAACCCCATCCCAGCAGCTGCACCAGAGTCTCCAGAGCAAAGTGCTTTTGTTGCTGCTTATCATCACTTGAAACCCATCATCTCTCAGACAAGCTACATCCCCTTGAGCCACCGGCCAACGCGGGGCATCCTTTTGCCAGCTGGGAAATCTCTCAGGCTGGGCAGTGCGTTTGTGGCCCTGCAAATCCTCAGAGAAACTCTGCAGTGCGACCTTCCTGTTGAAATTTGGCATGTGGCCGATGAGATTGATGCCTACACCAAAGCTGTGTTTGAGGTGAACTCCTGCCAAAGTCACCTGCAGTATATGTACAGATGAAGCATATTGTGCCTGCAGACAGTGACAGCATATTGATTGCTTGCACAAAAGGTATGTGGTTGATGAGATTGATGCCACCACCAAAGCCATATTTGAGGTGCATTCCCGCTTGTCGTGCATGCAATACAGGTATGCATGAAGCATGTCATGGTTCTTGGTTTGTCCAATCAGCAAACAACTACTGCATGTTGGCTGATTGCACACAAGGCAGGCAGTTTAAAAAACAGCTGCTTGGTGGCATGCGTGCCTGACAGACAGGTTTTGAAGAGGCCAAAAGTGCATGACACTGGCATATGATTTAGCCAGCCGCATTATCACTCTCAGGTGTTGTCAATCTGCACCCTTTGGATATCTGGAAACAGCCATGATGATTGACATTTAGTTCACTCTGATTTTTGGGAGGAAGAAAGAGACTCTTTTCTGGGTCTGCAGACAAATCTCAGGGACGTCACCTCTGTGCTGTGGCCATCCCACCACAGGGCAGCCAACATCACAAATATCCATCTTAGGGAGAAACAAAATGTCTTTCAGGCAAAGATGAACTCCTTTTTTTGGGTCTGCAGACAAAATTCACAGATGTCACCTGCAGAGACGCCACCACTGTGCCGTAACCCTCCCACCACAAGCCAGCCAACATCATAAATGCCTATCTTGGAGAGAAACAAAACTCCTTTAGGCAAGAATGAGCCAACATTGCAAATTCTTATCTTAGCAAGAAACACAAATCTTTCAGACCTAAATGAACTCTGTTTGGGTCTGCAGACAAACTTTACAGATGTCACTTGCAGAGACGCCACCACTGTGCCGTACCCCTCCCACCACAAGCCAGCCAACATCAAGGGCTATGCCTTGAAGGCCTTTGCCCTCTATGCCACCAGCTTCACTGAAGTCATCCTTTTGGACGCTGACAACATACCGGTGATGAATCCAGTGTTGCTGTTTGACAGCCCTGAATACAAGCTACATGGCAATATCTTTTGGTGAGTTTCTCTTTTGTTCCTATATGCAAGAAGGTCTGTCAGTTGTTACCGATGCACAGGGCAGTATGCTGGGTGCTTACAAGATACCTGTGAGAAGTTCGGCCCTGCTGTTCGACAGCCCTGAGTACAAGCTGCATGGCAACATCTTTTGGTGAGTCACTGTCTTCTTGTGCTTCCGTGCACCATAGTGTGCCAGGTGCTGATCAGCTTTGTGCGAGATGGACCTGGTATTGCTGACAGCCCTGAGAATTAGATACACAGCCACATTTTCTGGTGAATTGCCTTTGCCTTCTGCCATGCCTAACACTACATTTTGCCTATGCTGCAGGCCAGATCTGTTTGCTGTGCCCTTGTCACGAGTGTCAGGCATCAGAGCTGAAGCCTATCGGATGCTGGGCTGGAGTGAGCCATGCGCTGCTGCTTACATCAACTGATGTTATTTCTGTTATGCAGGCCAGATCTGCTTGCTGTGCACCTGTCTCGGCTGTCCGGCGTCAGAGCTGAAGCCTGTCTCCAGCTGGGCTGGAGTGAGCTATGGGCTGCTGCAGCCACCGCCAACAGCTCCTTTGTGTTTGCAAAAGCGCCTGCTAACAATTCTGCTGTCTTTGCTGTAGGACAGATCTGTTTGCTGTGCCTTTGTCACATGTGTCTGGCATCAGAGCTGAGGCTTATCATATGCTGGGCTGGAGTGAGCCATGGGCTTTAGCAAAGGCTTTTACTTTCAATTTACCAAGTTTGTGTCTGTTGTGCAGGCCAGATCTGTTTGCTGTGCCCTTGTCGCGCGTGTCAGGCATCCGAGCTGAGGCCTACCACATGCTGGGCTGGAGCGAGCCGTGGGCTGCTGCATCCACCGGTAACAGCTCCTTTATGTTTGCTGAGAGCGGCCAGTTTCTGCTGGACAGGTATACATAAGCATCGACTGCTGTGATGAATTGTGAATTGCTCAACAGCTTGTGAGTGTGCAGCCCTGTTTGCCTTGCAAGCGGCGCCATGCAGTCTTGGTCAAGTTGGCCTTGGTCTCTGCAGCAACTTCAGCTACAGATAAAACTTCTAGTTACTGTATAACTGCGGCACCTTGTTCACCAGGTCATGGGCTGCCTATCGGCCTTCTCCGCTGTTACGTAACCCCTACTGACCTAGGGCTGTTATGTACGCATTGCGTGTACGGTACTCCGTATAAACGTACCTGCGTATATACGCGTACATTGGCTCGTTGGCCGTGTATATACGCTGAAAACCGTGCGTACCAAGGATGCGTACATAGTGCAGGTTTTGCCTCAACTTTGGGCATTTCAGCTGCATTTCCATCAATTTTGGCCTTATTTCTAAGCATTTATGCTATGCATAATGATAGACGTTGCATTGGGCGTTGCAATTTTCAGTAGATTTGCCCATAGAAGCAAAAGAAATTTAAAAAGTGGCTCACTGATGACTCATTGTCTCATGACAGGTAGGATTACGTAAGAAACCATGAGTCACATGCAACAGTTGACTCATATTTGACTAAGTATATCATGTTTTTGTACATTTGTACACGCTGTACAAGCGTCCTTTCAGTGTCACGCCCTTTTTGGCCAAATGTACGCAAAAATGGGCGTTTGTACGGATACATGCATAATATACGCGTTATGCGTACAAAAATTCTCGGAAAACTTATGTACATAACAACCCTAGTCGACCTCGATTGCTGACTCGTTGCTGTCCTTTGGTGCTAGCACCGAGACCACGCACCACTCCTGCCCGCCACACCGTGAAGAGTCTGCAGATCTGCCGTACTGCTTTGCTGTCAGCAGCTGCTCTCACCACAGTGTCAGAGTGCCAGCCTTTGAATCTGCAGTTGCTGTTGTCTCACAGGCGACGACATGCAGATGTTGTTGAGTAGACCTGGTTCATCAAGTCCTGGGGTGATGATGGCGTCTACACCCAGCTCATGCATGGGTTTTGGGACAGCTTTCTGCCTGCAGTTGCGCATGCACTTCTCAGCAGCCTATGACTATTGTCTTGTAGGCAACGACATGCAGATGTTGTTGAGTGGACCTGGTTCATCAACTCCTGGGGTGACGATGGTGTGTACAAACAGCTCATGAACGGCGACAAGGACAGCTTCCTGCTTGCATTTGCTCTGGCTGACAAGAGTTTAGAGTACTACCAGGTGAGGTTTGCACAAATGGTCAGGGTATTGTCAGTCAGCGAGTTGAGAATGCAACAACTCTTGTTTTCAGAAGCCAAACACATTCATAAGCAAGCAGCGAGAAGGCTTGTTTGCAGTGTGACATACATGAAGATTTGAATTACATGAGTGTCCTCAGTCTTGTGCAGTGTGTGAGGTCACAGCACGGGGCCTGAATGATCTGTTGCTTCTTGCTGCATACTGTTGCACATGATGCTCAGGCGTTTTCTTGTACTTGTTTGCAAAAGGTGGTCCTGTTGCTACCTCTGTGCTGCTGCTTCTGCTTTCTGATGCACCAGCTTGCACCAGCTGATGCATGCTGTAAATGACTTTCCTGTATGCACATCAGCAGGCGTTGCATGCATGTTGCTCTGCAATCTCAGTCATCATTTATTTGTTCAATTTGTTTATCCGTCCACACATGTATATACCCAGTCAGTGACACATCCACTCCTTGGCTCAGCCCTCTCAGCATTCATGCAATCTGTCATGATTCACAAGCATGCCTGGCAGATTGTTTGATTGCTGTGCCTCGTATGGAGCATTTCTCAGCTCAAGACAATACAATTGCTGCTGCTCAGGTGCCTGAGTACGTGAGGCTCTGCCTTCATGATGTAGCAGAGGTGAGTCATAATCAGCCTTGTACTGCCAGTATATCACCTTTGCTTACTATTGCCTGCAGCACTTCGTAAAACAGTACCACCAAACATGCTTCACGCAGTGCAATCGTGCTATGAATGTCACCACTGTTGCCTGCAGTCAATGCATCATCAAATTGCATGCGTCTGCATTAGCTGCCCCTCCATCAGCCCATGCTTAGGCCCGAACACTTGTACCCTGCCAGTTTCTATGAAGAAGCAAGCCTTGTATTAATAATGTCCATCTTTGCTTACTACCGTCTGTAGCACTTTGCAACAGTACCACCAAACATGCTTCATGCAGTGCAATCGTGCTATGAATGTCACTACTGTTGCCTGTTGTCAATGCATCATCAAATTGCAAACATATGCATTGACTGGCATTCCGTGGGCTCATGCTTGGGCCCAGATACATGTACCCTGCCAGTTCGCATGGAGAAGCACACTTGATCACTTGAGCAAGGATGTACAAGCCTGCCTGTCAAATCAGCACTGCAACATATCACTGGCATTAAGTTGATTCCGTCCATGACTTTTCACTGTCTCAAGGACCCAACCAGGGGGTCATACAGACAATGTCAGGAATCGTCAGTATTCAATGTCCAGAGAATATTGCAGACTTATCATTCTGTAAGCTTTGTCTACTGTTGCTATAGGGCAGCAAGCTAGAGCATGTGGGAATCTTGCATCACAACCCACAAGGCCAAGTAGCATTCTTTCATCGTACATCTGGCGGAAAGGCAAATCCCTTGGCAGAACCTGGCAAGTTGTTTCAGGCTCATTATACCACAGTGCCCTTGCCAGCTCAAGTGGCCTGGGACATGTTCGATGGTGCAGCTGAAAGTGGAAACTATAGATATCCCAAAGACAGGATTCAGACAGGTGTCTTAGGGCATTGTACAGTGTTGGAAGGCAGTCAAGTTGTGTATAGACCGTCCTGTGCTGGCTCAGTATTGCAGGAGCAGCAAAGCTTGCCAGTGGCAGTGCTGACGCAACAAAATATTGCTGGGAGTCAGTTGAGTCTAGTGTATGATGTTTCGTATGCCAAATTTGTGCAATTGCAAGAAGTGATGCAAACGCCTGGGCAGCAGTTTTTGAAACAGCTTGCTTGGTTCCGATAATGTTGTTTTTTAGACCGTGATCCACACCTTGTACGGCATGGCTGACTTGCTGAGGTCAAACAGGCAAAACTGCAACAAAGACATGTATGCATGCTTGAAGCATAAGGGTGGCAATGACTTCAGAAGGTGGATTCGGAGCTATGACCTGCACAGCATGCAGCTCGAGTGTTTACAGCGTTGGCGTCAGCAGCAGCAGCAAGAATAGATCCATTCTGCGTGTGAATGCTTTCTCAAGCTCAAGCTGTGCCATCACATTACGCTGCTGCAACTTCCGCACGACGCACAGCGGCAAAGCGTTGCTCGTACAGGACACCTGTTCGCGCCGCTGTCAGTCCGGCTGTCAAGGAACAGGACACTGCAAAAAGCAGCGATGAAAGCGTGCTGAAGATTGCGTTGAAGGAGTGGGCGGTCACATGCGCGGCTTTGGGAAAAGGGGATCAGACAGTGCGTCAGCTTGATGTCTATCCAGACAAGCATGCGTGCTTGAGAAAACGCATGTTGTTGGGCAGTGACCACAAGATGTATGACCCATGCATCAGCTGACAAGGCAATCTGGGTCTTGCTGATTGGTCCGTGCCTATTTTGTTCCAGATCATTCTGCGTAAAGGCGGCATCAGGGAGCCAACTTTCAAACCTGCAGCTGCCACCTTCCTGCTTTTCCCGACCTCCTTCCACAGCAAGACCAGCTTGCTGGCACCTCAAGCAAACCAGAAATATCAGCAGGTCTGGCTTGCGCATCATACGCCAGATGACACAAATCTGGAGCATAGATGCTTGTGTCCATCATCAAGCTTTTGCATGCATATCTACAGACAGGCCTGTCCTGACTGCAGGAGCTTGCTTTTGATCAGAAGATTGCTACAGAGCTCATTGTCAAACACATAGCAAGAGTCACCGGCTGCTGGCAGACATTTGACCCCAATGTGTTAGCAGCACTCTCAGCACATCACATCTGGACAGATGAGTTCCTGACCACTAGACTGAAATGGAGAGCTAAGCAACCAATTACTGTCATGCAGCTGCGGTGCAGCGAGCTGCAGCAGCCATTGGTTTTCCCGCCAAAAAATGACTACTGGGGCTGTTTCTCCTGGGTAACCCTGGAGCAGGGTGTACAACAACGACAACTTGAAGAAGCTAAAGATGTGATCAATGATTCTGAGTACAAAGAAAAGCAGCATGAAGTGCGTACAGCCCTGCAGCAATTGACTGACTGCAGTGAGGTCTCAATGAGCTGAATGCTAATCATAATGTGCAAGCTATCAGGGTCAAGATGGCACTGCAACTGTCAGCAGAATGTATAGTAGCACAGAGCGTCAATTGTATGAACATTGGTCAGGGGATCTAAGCTGAGAAGGCAAGCACAGTAGCGCTTCATCTGCAGCATGTGCATGGCAGCATAGTTTATTGTGACATATTCGATGGCAATTGAGGTCTAGGCTATGCCATGGTTGGTTGCTCTTCAAAAACGACTTTGTGCAATTGATCAGATCTCCAGCACAAGCCTGGTGCAGGTGTCTGCTACACGCATGAAGCTTTAGCAGCCTTCAAGAAAGTGCACAGCAATTTGGATAATATTAATGCTCTCTTAGACATGCATATGCCCGTTCTTGCAATTGTAGCTGAGGATAGCTGGCCGTTCACTGTCAACGAAATCACATCCCTGAATTGAGTGAATGTTTTGCGGTACCGGTGTTGCAACTGCAGTTGCAATCAGTATTGCGCACTTGTCACGGTAGCTACTAATGAATACCTGGTATAACTGGTCATCTGGTATTAACATTAGCATGCATCCTCAAGCATGTCAACTTTCCATGTCTCGCAACGCCAGCATGAAAATGTGGCTGTCTGTCCAAAGCATATCAATTCAAGGCTTGAGCTTCTTGTCGTCGTTGAGCCAATGGCTCGAAGCCATGGTCACAAGCATTTCCCATCACGTTTTGGCATCAACTGTCACGCATGGTATGATTCAACTGAGCGCTCCAAGATGAGCAGGCTTAGAGCAATGCATGCCTTGAAGCTTGAGCACGAGCGATGATCAGGGAAGGTGCTTGGTCTCATTTGGAGACGCGTCAAGGGCGCGTGGCTGAGCGCCAGCGCAATATTGCATGCTGCAGTACGTACTCCTGTGACCTCTGCAGCATGACAAAATTCTACCACACGTGGCCTTGCGAATCCTGTCACTGGCAACCTTTCGAAGCTGCAGCTGTAGCAGACATGCTGTTATGCTGCGGCGCCTTCGCCTGCGTATCCGTCATCTAACTTGGTGCAATGCTGCAAAAGCACCGAAGCTCGCGAATGGATGCATGTCAGTGATCAAACGCGCACCCTGGCTGTCGCCATATTGACTCGTGCCGATCCAGCATGCCGCCGTCACGTGCCGCTATCGAGGAGCGACGGCAGGCCTCTCAGCCGCTTACATCAGACATTGAGCTAGGCACAGAATTGCAATCTTCTTCTGACGTCGGCAAGCCTGAAAAGCCAAAGACCGCCTCAGCTGGGGCTGATCGACCGCGATACCTGCACAACTCGTCGGAGCATTCCTGGGCCTCGGTCAGGTGAGCAAGCAATGCGTTTGCAGCAGCATTCAGTATGCAGGTTCACCAAGCGCATGCGATTCCGTTTGCGCCATCGTTGTTCCACCCGGTGTGTCGTATCAACCCGAGCACTAGGCCTCAATACCGACTTGCCTGCACTTCTTGCAGCTTCTTAGTGCACATTGTGGGGCTGTATTTTCGAAGGTGGAAAGGCTGCGGACAAAAGCACCCTCCAAGAGCAGAACTTTATAAGGTTAAATGAAGCTTGACAGCTGCAACTCCACAAAGTCAAGCAACATTAGCATGACTTTCCATGTGCTTCACACGCAGGCTGGATTGGCATGGATTGGCTGCTTTTGCAGTATTCTGCTTGTTGGCGGGATCTTCACCTGGATTGACTATTCATGGTCACTGCCGTTGATGCTAGCCTCGTTTGGACCTACTGCTGCCTTACTGTACGGCACACCTTCCCTACCAGCTGCTCAGCCCTGGAATGCAATGGGTAAAGTCACTTCTGGTTGCCTTACTGCTGCATTGATCAATGCCATGTATGTGCAATCAGCATGTCTGTATTGCATCAACCAACAGGCTGTGCTGTTATGCAGCTTGCTGGCACGCTTCAGTTCAAGCAACACAATTACTGATTGCCTGTCTAAGCAGCTACACTGCAATGTATGCGCATGCACCTGAGCAGATTGGCACATCATACCACAGGGATGCAATTGATTGTGTCTGTGTTGATTTTGTATCTGAGCGCTACCTTCATGATTATGTCTGTTCAATGTGCATGTCTAGAGTTTCCAAGCAGCAACAAAAAACCCGCTTGCTAAACTCAAGGGCTCAAGCTTAAGCAGGCGCTGCATTGCAGGTGGAACCATCTTGTCTGGGGTCATAGGACTAATCTTCCGTGTATTGCTGGGTCACAAGGCATGGATTGCACGGCCCCTTTCAGTTGCCACGTCAGTTGCCCTACTTGCTCTGAGTGCGTCACCCTTCCCTCCCGGTGAGCTAACAGCATAATTGTTGCAAGACGCATGCAGCATCACACAGATCAATCAGAACTGAAATCAGTACAGTGACTTCTCTTTGTAAGCACACTTGATGTCAGCACATTCTGGATGTAAGGACAATGCATTTGGTAACCAGTCACCGACTGCAGTGGCACCTCTGAGTAAGGACAATTTGATGTAAGGACAATTGGGGACCACAGCATTTGTTACAAAGAGAAGTCACTGTCTAGCACTTGCATTTGGGCTCTGCAATCAGCTTGCTTACACTGACAGCTTGGAGTCCTTCTGACGCTTGCATCTCCTGTTGTGTTGTGACGGTGCATCATGGCACTGCTGAAACGAAGTCATTGCTACTGATGTCTTGCAGAGCTGTTACTGCGTTGTTGCTGATCACAATCGCACAAGGGAGCACCTTTCTGGTCGCAGACTGCGGCTCTAGCAACCTCTACAACAATGCTGCTGCCTGATGCATCCACTGCTGTTGATGTGATGCAGGGGCTGCGACTGCTCTGTTGCTGACCACAATTGGGCCACAGAGCACGGCTCCAGTCACAGACCACGATTCTGGCAACTGCTACAACAAAGCTGCTGCCTAGTGCATGATGCAAATGTGATGACCTCAGCACTGCTCATGCAATGCAGGGGCTGCTACTGCACTGTTGCTGACCACAATAGCACCACAGAGCACCTTCCCAGTCGCAGACTGTGACTCAGGTAACTGCTACAACAATGCTGCTGCCTGGTGTATCTTTTCGTCAATGGAGCACAGCTACTTGACGAGGCTAATTGGCGGCTGCAAGATCCTGTTGGCTAATATCATTGGGCAGATGGTGATGGTTATAGTGGCACTGCTGGTGGACAATTTTGACCCCAAGGAAAGCTACCCACAGCGCTGGTTGTGAAACAACAAGATTGTCTTCACAGTGTAGAATAGCTCACTGGCCATGGTCACTGTTGGTAGCTGCTCTTGAAACTTTCAACAGCTATCTGTCCAGTAGGCAAACAATCTTTGACCCAAGGAGAGCTACCCCAACGCTGCGTTAACGCTGGCTTTGAAATGATATCATCAATGATGTACATGTATGGTGTTACTTTTGGAATGTAGAATTGCTCATTGGCCATATTTGATGCTTGGCAGCTGCACTTGAGCTTGTCAACAGACTTTTCGCAGTTGGTAGACAACCCTGAACCCCAGGAGAGCTGCCGCTGCCCTGGCTTTGATCTCACACCTTTGTGGCGCAATTGATTCAAAACTGTAGATTAGCTTGCAACAATTGCCTGGCGAGATTTGCAGTGGGAGGATCCATTAGACTTCTGATTGAAAGTACATAGTTGATGCACAGCCTCAAGACCCCTATGGATGCTGTTCAATGAATGAACAAAGATGTGCAAGTATTGGACTTGAGCACCCGACTAACATCGCAAGTATCAAACCCACAATTGCCAACAAGAGCGACATGCGTGGGCATTAGCTGCTTGCAGGCATGTGCCTTGACAGAATTGAAAGCACATTTGGCTTGCATTGGCATCAGTGTAAGTCTGTCTTGCAAGTTCAATGGAGGGCTTATAATTAATTACTTGTTATCCTGGCTCAAAACAGCCTGCGAAACCTGAGTGCTGCAGCCTTTGCACAGTGATGCCTAGAGTGTGACAGCATCATCTTGAAAACATGCAAAGCAGGAAATAATTCAACATGACAAGCCACTCTCGTGTGATGCATTCGCTATTTGAGCTCAATAGTGCAGGAGACAAGCAAAGCGCTGATCATTGCACACCAGGCTGCATTAGTAATGTCCCCCCGGTCAAACTGCTGCATTGACGCTTTTGTAGAAGCTGACGTTTGCCGCGTCGCCGACACCGCGGTGGATTTACCCTACGATGTGGCCTTTGTGCGCTCGAAACGGCCAGAAGGCATCGCCAGTCGCGTGCTTGCTGCGCCCGCAGACGCTATAGCTGCAGGCTTTGCATACCCCGAGAGCACGTCTGCGCATCTGGGCAGGCTCTTGGAGGCGAGGTTTACGCACATGAGGCTGCGACTCAGACGAAGGCAGCTTGATGAGGCGTGATCTGCGCTTTGCGCTGCTGTTCTGCGTGGCTTTACCAGCGTTGATCTTGACCAGGCCGCTGGACAACGCCGCAACCGCCAGCGCTTCACGGCCCGCCCTCATACACACAGTAGTGCCATCGGAGTGCAACACTTACCACAACTGGCAGGTGAGCGCTGAACGGTGCACGGGCGCTTGTGCGCTCGCAACTTGGAAAGAAATGCCGTGTGATTGCTACTTTGAAGTAGGTTCTTGGTCAATTTTGGTCATGGAAGAAAGTGGGCAGTCCAGGAATGTTTTCCCGTATTGCATGCTGCGACATGGACACACTCAAGGTACAGAATGTCTATAAGATTGTGGAAATGGTCAAAGGAATGCACATGCATGGGAGTACACATGATCGTTTGCACAACTAATCACGCCTGAACTGCTTGATATCATTCAGCTGCATGGCTTCGGGGCAACTGCTCATTGTGTGCCGCACTTGACATGGCAGTACAAGCAGCGCTGCACAAACCTAGCAGTATATGCTAGAAAGGGTAATGTGCTTTTGTTATGTTTATTGTTGTGATCAATGACGAATTCTGCAGTGCTGGAAATGCCGCAGGGTCAGCAAAGCGTGAACCCTTATCAGGTGTACTATACAGAAACGCAAAGGGACCCAGAGGGTATTGGTGATGACTACATACCCTACAACAAGCCCTATGGAGTCATGTCTTGGCTGGAAAACATTCAACCAGCTGGTGACTACTTTCTGATTGTAGACCCTGATATGACCTTTCACAGGTCAGCAACTGATGCACATACAAGTCATGCAGCCGTATCAAATATACATCATGCAGACCTTTTATCATAAGTCATGCAGGCATTTCATGCAAATGTCGTGCACCTGTTCCATCTGCATTCTCATGCTGAATTTGTTGCTGAACTGAATCTCTGGACCTCCCCAGCTGCATCCAAGTCAAAGGTGAGTGCTTGCACAAGTGAAGACATCCTCAGCTCTTGAAAGCAGTGCTTGCTGTGTAGCCAGGACTTGCATTACAGTAAACTCTCTTTGTAAGGACACCCAAAGGAAAGACAAACTCGATGTAAGGACAGTGCCATTGGTGAGCAACAATCACTGCGTTCCGAGTGCAGTGGTTCCTCTCAGTATGGACAATTCAGGTAAGGTTGGTAAACAAGGTAGTTGTTTCAAGGAGATATTACTGTAGTAGCATTGCTTTGTCCTGACATGGCCAACACACTGATTCTATGCACAGTTTCATGCCTGCCTTGTCTATAGCACAAAAACTTCTCTGCGCAAGCTCACTGCATTGATGCAATTGGCACAAGAAATGGACACTGGAGACTCAGAACCTACCTAATTTAGAAGGGGCTTGCAAACAGGTCACCTCATGTACAAATCACGTCGTGCCTTATTTCATGCACAGCTGGTTCACAATTGATGAGTTGGGGGCGGGGATGATACACAGATGGTCCATAGTTGAGGACTCAAAGCTACCTGGTGTGCTGCACCAGTGCTGGCTCAGAAGAAAGAATGACAGTTGCCTTGTGTGACACACAGGTGAGTTTACAATTGGTGAATTAGGGGCAGGGGTGGGAGGTGGGGGTGGGGGACGGCCCAGGGGATGCTGGTATATGATGGTGCTCAGCCAGTGTGTCATGCATTTCGAGTGAATTACAATAGAACAAACGACTTGCTTTGTGTGGTGCACAGGTGGTTTACGATTGATGAGTTGGGGGCGGGTTCAGGGTGGGGGGCAGCCCAGGGGATGTGGTACATGAAGGAGCTCAACCAATTCATTGCCCAAAAGCTGCTGCCCTCCCAGCAAGGCTCAATGGGCAGCATCAAAAGGCGGCTGCTGCAGAAAAGGGCAGAAACTGCCTATCAGGAGGGCTCAATGGGCAATGTTGAAAGGCAGCTCCTGAATCAAATGGCAGAGGCTGCCCTACAGCAGGGCTCACTGGGCTCCAGTACCAAGCAGATCCTAAGGAAGAAGAGGCTGCTGCCGGCGCGAGCAGCCCAGCTGGCATTAGTAAACAAGTCACATGCAGATGGCTTAACCAATCATCCTCATCTTCAGGCCGTTGAGACTCATCAAGGTGACTCATCATTATACTCATCATCTGCATGCTTGCTAGTGAATTGCTATAACACATATATAATCCTGCTGAGGGTATTGAGAAGCAAATGATTGCCTGCATAAATTTCCGTACTTCTGTATTTCTGTATTGCTTGATCCAGTATGCGCCTAGCTGGACCTGCTGAGCCTGTCTAGCATATTTTTCAAATGAAATGAATAGAATAAGAATACACTTCTGAACCAACTTTTGGAGCCAACACAATTCATTCCGCAACCTACTCAGATCTCTGCACACGACTGTTTTCAAGAGTCTCTCCGGTGCCACACATCACCAACTCCTGTCGACTGACTGAACAGACGCTAAACAGGTCGTTTGTCATGTTGCATTTTCATCATATGACTAAGCCAGTCAGGCCGACTGAAACCCCTCAACTCATCAGAACCTCTGCACTTTTCTGCAGTGACTGGCATAATGGGGTCCAAAACCAAATGTAACAAACGGGTTAGCCGATGTAAACAAGCCAACTGCACAGCCCAAAATACAATCAGTTGCTACAATTCCACCCAATTTGTTGCAACCTTTCAAGATCCAACATGACGCAGGTACGCATCACACAGGGAGACAACTGCATTAAGAGGTGATGACTCATGCACAAGCTCCGCTGCAGCTGACAGATGAGCTGGGCCAGATATATGCGCATGCTGCACCAAATCTGAGGATTATGAACAACATTTATGTAGGTGGCTTTGGAACTGATCACAAGAGCAGGAATTTGCCGCAACAGGTGGTGACTGATGCTGTGGCTCAGTTGCAGCTGGCAGACGAAGTGGGCAGGATCTAAGCCATCTTGCATAAAAGCAAGCCACCCTCACAGAAATCTCTGCACACTGTCAAATTTCATTGTCATGAAGGTACGTACCAGACAGGCAGAAAGCTGCGGCAAGAGGTAGCACAGCACATAGTGTTGCACAGGCTCTGCTGCAGCCGGCAGACAAAGCCCGCAAGATGGACGTGTACGCAGCAGCATAGCACAAGAATTTGAATCCATGCAGCTGCAGGCCTGAGAAGTCATCAAGGGGTTAGGAAGCTGCGGCAAGAGGTGGTACAGACTGATGCTGTGGCTTGATTGCAGCTGGCACATGAAGTGGGCAATGTTCCATTCATCTTGCATTGATGCATTCTGACTCCCATGCGGACTGACATGAGTGCAAGTTAGACCAAGTTTCAATATGACACAGGTACTCATCATGGAAGCAGGAAACTGCATCAAGAGGTGATGACTGATGTGCAAGCACCATTACAACTGGCAGACGAAGTGGGCGAGATATACGTGTATGCTGCATCTGACTTGAAGCGTGTTGCGCCTCTTTGGTGGGAGTACACCAAGCAGATGCGGATCTTCCATGAGAAATATGCCCAGGTCACACCATAAACCTGTTTTGCTTTCTGCATTGCACATTGCACAAGAGCGCACAATCGCTACAAATGTAGCTTGAAGCGTTTTGCAACACTGGGGCGATTGCAATAATTTGTGTGCGCAAGGAGCAACTGAGTAGACGCTATGGCCTGAGATGCCATTGACATCACTCAAAGCTCAGAGTGATCTGTCTCAAAGCAAGCACTGGCTGCGCATACACACAGCATATGCTGGGCCGTTTGCAGATCAGCATGCTCAGTGTCATCCTCTAATCTAAATCTGTTGCTATGACAGACAAGTGCGCTGACAACAGCAGGCACAGATCAAAGCAAGGTCCACGGAAAGTGCAGCCATGCAACGCCGATCAAAGCATGAAAGCTTTGATCTTGCACTTCAAAGTCCTATGTAACCATATGGCAATGCCAGCTGCCAAAAAACCTTGCACAAGCTCAATCAATGCATGCAACACAGGCCCTGTTTCTATGCGACTTGATGGGTCTGAAGCTTCTATCACTTTCTGCAGTAGTTACCTGCTGACACATGATCCTGAATTTTGTAGCTGTATGGCATTGGAACTTGCCAGAGCACAACAGCAATGAATGTTTGACAGCCATGAAATCAGTGCTGCTTTTTTTGCAGGAGCTGCCTGCTGACATGCATGTCAGGAGACCCTGCATTGCTGAAAGTATGTTGTCGCTGTCAAGCTGGCATCTGGCATGCATAAACAGACAAACGCTTGACAGGCATATGACCAGATCATTGTGTGGCTGATATGGTTGTCATTGCATATTCAAGCAACCATGGATTGCTGAAAAAGTATGCCATTGCACTTAGGGCAGCACAACTGGTTTGACCCAAAGCGACAAGTGCATGACAGACCTCTGAATTAGATCGATTGTCCTATATGCAGGAGCTGCCTGCGGACACACCTATAAGGCGACCCTGGATTGCTGAAATGTATGCCATTGCACTGGGTGCAGCACAACTGGGGATCCGCCATCGTAGCTACAATAACATTGTCATGCATCCCCCAAATGCTGCAGGCGCCTTAAATAAAGAAGGTGTAGTGGTTAACAAACTGTTGTCTCACTTGTCGCTGCCGCTTCTTGCTTGCTGTTTATTGCTTTTCTGATGCCTCTTGCAGCTTTTTGGCAACAGCCAGCTACAACATGGTAATGCAACCCCTAAACGCTGCGGGCGCGTTGAACAAAAAGGTATAGTCTCTTGTCACTTTTTCCGCTTGCTTTCTACTGCTGTTCTTCACACTTCTGCTCTGTCAGGCAACAGCTCTGCGGCATTGTCATGCATTCTCCAAACGCTGCCAGCATTCTGAACAAAGGAAGTGCAGACTGCTGTCAAGCATTTCCTCTTCCTGTTGCTGGTTTGCAGTTGCTTTCTGCTTCTTTGTCGCATGCTTGCTGTTTGCCTTTTGCTTGGTTATTGCTTTGTTTTGTTTGGCTTCTTGCTTGCTTTTGGCCGCTGTCCCTTGCTTTCTCTGTCCTTTTTGGCAAGAGCTCAGGACATCCAATTTAAAATCCTCAGCTTTATCCAAAAGTGGCCAGGAAAGCAAGGGACAGCTGCAAACGGCAAGATGTTGTCCCAAACGCTGCACGCGCTCTTCAGCCAAAAAGTTGTGAAGCTGCCGTCACGCTTTTCCTTTTCTTGGTGTTTGTTGTTGCTTGTTTTCTGCTGCTGTTTCAGGACTTCTGCCCTTGTTGGCAAAAGCTCCAAATGTTTTCTTGCAAATCCTCGGCTCTTGCTCAAAATGGCATGAAGGTAACCTGCAGCAGCAAAACGAAGTCGGGACCATACTGCATTGCCAGCAAATTTGTTTGAAAATTGTTTCACTTGCAGATATGCAACCTCCTGGACACTTTTCTGCTGTACTCAGCGCAAGTTTCATGTAACAGACAGTTCATTTTGTCAAGCAATTGTATGGCTTGGCAACTCATGTGAATGACAATTGACGCGTGAGAATGAACAGCTTGCCAGTTCAAGATTTGTACTTTGAGACCTAGCATTCATGCTACAAGATGAGCACAAGAGAGATAAACAGCGTGAACATGTTCATCACAATGACATCCGCTCTTGCTGTCGAAACACTGCGCAGCTGTTCATCATGTACTGTCACTGCAACCCATATGACTGCCTGGCAAGTCAGAGCTTGGGCCCCATCGTCTGCACACCTTCAGGTGACAAACTGAGCCTGCTGTATGGCCTACAGAAACAGGGTGAGGCATACCTGTAACCTACCTCACGCTTGCGCGAGCACAGGTATTGATCAATCATCAATCAAGTCAGAACTTGCGCCACACACACCTTGCTCTGTCTGGCCTTGCCAATTTTGGCAACAGCTGAGAAGTTTCAGAATTTTGAGCTGTCAAACAGAATGGGCAGCCAAGCAAGCGGCAGCAGCAGAGAGAGTTCAGATTTATAAGACAGAGGATTATGAAAAGCAACTTTTGATACCGATATGTTTCCGTACTTCGAGTGGGTTTTATGAAAAGAGCAAGGAGCAGCAGCAGGAAGCAAGCAAAAGACCAAAAACCAAATGCAGGAAGCCAGGGATGGTTGAGATTTCACATGTGTGATATACGCAGGCCCCAACATGATTGTGAGTCATTACGCCTGGAATGCTGAAGTGCCCTCCATGAACTGGAAATGGAACAAGCATGCCTTCAAAACAAAGTGAGTTTCCCTGAAATCGTCTTTGAATTGAAGTATGCTTCTGAATCTGTATAGCTATGAGAAAATATGGGTTAGGGTTTCGCTATGCCTGAAATGCTGAAGTGCCCTCCACAAATTGGGAGTGAATCTGCTTTCAAACCTAGATAAAGTGTCCCTGCATACACATACATACATACATAGTAACGCATGCTAGTTGGGCTCAAAGGCCTTGCTAGGCTCGTATAGTCACCAAGCGACTGTCTTTGAGCAACCAAGTCTGTTCACAAGCTGAACAATTTTCAAAGCACACATGGTTATCAATATGTCATATAGTGCTGCAGCTCATGCCTCACAGTTTCAAGCCAAGCATTGCAAAACAGCAATTGCTCACAATTGCTCTTGCGCACACTTGCTGTGAAGACAGCATCATTCGTCATGTTGACAGCAAAAGCTGATGTAGTTTGTGATTGATCTCTGCATCAAAGCCAACCACTTGAGAAGACATTTGTGCAAGAATTTGACCATTCTGCATGCCAATTGGATTTCTCAGTATAATGGTGCGACCTTTAGGTTGTGGCCTGAGAACGATGGATTAAGACATGGCATGCCTTATTCTGTTCTGCAAGACATTCTCTTCTGGCATGATTCTGTTTGATTCTGGTTGATTGATCCTGATCAAAAAGTGTATGATACTGTTGTTTGAGTCAAAGGGTGTTTTGTTGTGCAGCTGGTCAGCATTGGCTTGCCCACCATGGAATCTGGATGAGCAATTTTCCCGGACTGCTTGGGGGGAGTTCTACAATGGCTCACATGGCGGGCTGTTCCCCCACCCACCCTTACCCTCAGAACTCACCAACAAGGTACTACACACTCATGACGATATTCACTTACAGCAATTGCATGCAGAAAGCCCTGGTTCCACACTGAAAGCTCTGGGCAGGATGCTTTGATCATTACAACAGGCGCATAACAAAATTATGCAATGTACAGAACGCAAAGCAGGCTGTTTCCCCACCCAGTGTTGCCCTCAGAACTTACCAATGAGGTGATGCACAGTCATTACAGCATTTGCGTGCATTCAATGCACCACTTGAAGGTGGTAACAGAATTGTGTAACACGGCAGCATGCAGTCACTACAATGGCTCACACGGAGGGCTGTTCCCCCACCCGCCCTTAGCCTCACCACTTACCAACATCATGCACAGTCATCACAGCAAACACAAGCAGTCTGTACAGCACAAAAATGCAATTATTACAGCAACTGTATGCAGTCACTAATTCCCTACGCTCAGGTAACAGAACATTGCTCATTTTGCGACGCATCACAAGGCAGTCTCTCTCTCCCCCAGGGTCCCCCTGGGCCCCTCAGAACTCATCACCAGGTAATACAGTGTTGTCATACCACACACACTGTCTGTCTTGGCTACAGGCTGAAGCGCAAGTCTACTAACGGCCTGCGACATGCATGTACATGCCATTCACATCCTGAGAACTTACCAGTTTGATGTTAAGTTAAAAATGTCACTTCTACTTCTGTGCTGTGCAGGCTCCTGGGGCTGTGTTGCAAGGTCTAGCCAATTTTGGAGTGGCTGCCATGCTGAATGCCAACAAATATATACAGCAAAAATCACTGCTTCTGACCTTTTGCCGTGCAGGCTCCTGGGGCATTGCTCCACTTTCACATCTTTGTTGCTCCACTTTTACTTTCTCTCTGTTCCAGGTGTAGTTCTTTGCTAGTTCCCCTTTGTTCTTACTATTGCAGTCACGCTGATTTGCTGTGCAGGCTCCCGGGGCTGTGTTTCAAGATCTAGCCAACATTGAGATGGTAGCTATGCTGAATGAGGGTTTCTGTGAGCTGCATCACAAACCCTACTGCCCGCCCTCAGAGGAGCTAAGCAGAGAATGTGGCAAGGTAAGGCTAGGGAATGTGTCTCTAGTGCCTGCTGTGCCTGCTGTGCTGTGCATGCTGTGTTATGCCTGCTGTGCTGTACATGCTGTGTTATGCCTGCTGTGCTGTACATGCTGTGTTATGCCTGCTGTGCTGTACATGCTGTGTTATGCCTGCTGTGCATGCTGTAATGCAACTGATCGATGGCTTGTTGCAAAATGCTTATGCGTGCTGTGCTCTGCCAATTGTGTTTGCGCCTCCTGTGCTGTGCTTACTATGCTATGCCTGCTATTTTCCCCTCCAAACTCGCAATGTTTGAGCAAAGGAGAGGTCGCACAGCACACAATGCCAACACATTGAGCGCAGCGCTGTTGCAGCACACCTCTGACTGGTCCAAATGGCTTGCGCCTGCTATGCTGTGCCTGCTGTGCTGTGCTCGCTGCGCTATGCCTGCTGTGCTGTGCTCGCTGCGCTATGCCTGCTATGCTGTTTTGAACCAAGCAAACATGAGGTAGCACGGATAATAAAGTTGCTGACACCAAAGACATATGCACCAGTGAGCAGCAGATCAGTGACTGGTCCCGATAATGTGCTGTGGCAGGCAACTAGGGTGATGCAAGAGCTGGCACAGTTTTACAAGGAGCTGGCCAATGGCAGCAGCATTTTCTGCTTGGACGTAAGCGTTCTGCTGTGCTGTGCTGTGCTGTGCTGCGCTGCGCTGCGCTGCGCTGCGCTGTGCTGTGCTGGGCTGTGCTGTGCTGTGCTGTGCTCCTTTTGCCTGCTGTGTTGTCCCTTATGTTGACCACGCTGTCATTGCTCACGTATAGCTATGTTTTGCAATGCTGCATGAAACATCCTGACTTTCAAATTTGCAGGCGGAATATTGTGCTGAAGTTGAAGCATCACCTAAGCTAGCAACTCTGTGTCAAGAGTCACCAGCGAAGGACCAATGCTACCGCACATGCAATTTATGCCACACAGACTTTGACAGCAGCAATGTGGTTTGGTACAATCAGCCGCACACTCAGGCAGCTGGTGTCATTGCTGGCAGTCATGATACTTCTTTTTCTGATGTTGCCTCTTCCTCTTCTTCCGGTTCTTCTTCTTCACCTCAACAGAAGCTGGCTGACCTGAGCGGCAAAGAGGGCATTGGGGCAGGGACAGCCAAACAGCCCCTGGATGATCCCCCTGATCGCAGGCTCAATGACGTGATCTCTGAGGAAACTGCGCGACCCAGAACGTATTTGGACGGGATTGTGGACACAATGCTACAACAGCAAGCCGATGTGAAAACTGCCACAAACGTACAAGACACAGAGCAATTTGACAGTGCGGCTCGACAGGATGAAGGACGCAAATCTGTGGTTGCATCCATGCTGGCTCATATCGCCTCCATGTCCGAGGGCGATCAGTCATCTGTTGCTGCTCACGGGACACCAATTACAAAAGCTATCATGCAACGCCACGGTCACAGCTTGATACAGAGTCTCAGCAATCCTTTGTGTTTTGGTCTGCTGCTGTTGTGTGTTGTGTTGATTCTGTGTGTGTTATGGCTAACAAGAACACGATCCAGACGCAGAAAATCAGCATCGCAATGATGCTAATGCTTGTTACCACTGTCGTGGTGATGTTGTTGCCAAAATGTGTCTAGTTAGTAGCATCATGCTTACACAGCATGGGAGTGTTCCAGAATGAAATGTCCATCTTCTTCTTTGCATGCATGCCATGATGTCATTGAGTCCTGAACATATGTCTGCGTTGCGTATTTGCAAGTGTAGAAGCATGATCAATAGCTGACAATGTTTAGATAGCACGCACAGATCGCAGCAAAAGTCTCCACTTTAATTTGGATAGGCCTTTAGGGTGTCATTTCAAATTTGCACAGTGGCTCGACAGATGGTTTTCACCTCTGTTAGTACGTTGCAACAATAATTGTCGTGAAGCTTGTCGTCCCCTCTAACGCAATATTTTGCTTATCTGGTTGCACTTTGCAGCCTGCCACAGCTGCATGCGTCCAAGCGCATCAGCTCTACAGCCAAAGTGATCAGACTTTTGACCACCATGACGGTTCGTGCTGAGTTGGATCGTTTTGAGAGTTGCAGCAGCAGCTCTCACAGCTTGAAAAGATTTGGCAAACAGGACTGTGTCATGTAACACATGCTACCATCAGTTCGAATGTGCATTGGCATCAGCACTTGCACAGACTGCCGTAGACGCACCATCTTGGAAGCAATCAACATCAAGCTTGACTGCACTGAGACAATCAGCTGTGCACCGTGTCAAACATCAGCTTGCCTAAATGTGTTTGCAGACAGGTGCGCATGGACAGTGGTGACAAATGCACCCAAGTCAGCAATGCATTCCAGGGTCCAGATGTGATGCCAAAGTATGTGCTGTGCAGAGATCAGATCAGTAGCCACCGACTTCTCGGAAAGTCTTGCTGGGGTCTGCAACCTTGTGGTCTTTAGGCATTGCTCTTGCTTCATAGACCGCAGTTACAGGTCCTGTCTTTCTCTGCAGTCACGCTCACACTTCTCAGGAACCAGCATCCAACAAGTTATCAGAGATTTGCTTGCATGCTATGATCAAGATGAATGCAGCTTGCATGCATTGCATCAGACGCTCTTTGTCGTTGGTCACTGCAGCTGACACATGCACAATGGCAGCTGTAGCCACATGTATGTTCTGCAGAAGAGGCAACAAACTACACTGCTGTCAGAACAAGCAGACGTGAGCTACTAAGCAGATGTCTGCATTGTGACGTACTGCTATTTTGGCAAGAAGAAGAGGGAGCCTGTGATTACCTCTGTGAAATCTCCTTTGATGCCAATAAATGTCACCCTGGTATGGTCTGCCCCAAAGTTTTCTGGAATATGCAATATCAAGGTATGCACACCATTGAACTTCGCAACTCTGCAGCGCATTGCACCAGCCTACGCTTAGTGGCCGAGCACTCTGCAAGGCACATGCCACAACCTCAAATATATATACTTACAACACTGACCACTGACCATTTGCTGTTACTAAGCATTTACTAGATTATGTCATGGTTTTGTCATGGGGATGATCATCATAGCTTCAGCTGATGACAGGCAGAATGTATCATGCGCCAGATGATGCGCAATGAAGTGTGGGTTAGCAAAACAGGTATATGCCTGACAGCGCCTTGCACGCTGTTGCACTTGGTTTCATGCGGCAGTGAATTTTCAAGTGTGATTGGTGCAGGTCTCAACTTGGGTGGAGATATTCATGCAAGTTGCACATGACTCACCAAGATGAAGAATGCAAGCCAGGAATTCAGTTGACATACATTGCATGCTTGGACAAATGACATTGTTGTAAATGCTTACTGTGTGGGATACTCCATGCTGGCTTGCTGTTGCTCTTGCAGATCCCATGCTTGCACTGGAGCCATGTCTGAGACTGCTGCAAAATCCAGGTCATTGCGATTCGTATACGCCTTCAATCTTGCAGGTGACAAGCCATCATCGCCTCCAATGATGCTGATCGCCTTGACTTTGACGGCACCATTGAATGGTATTGTGATCAGCAGCTCTGCGTCATCCTCATTGCTGTCTAGAGGGATTGCTGGATCCTGAAGGCGCTCTGGCCAGGCTCGAAAGACATGCTTTGCGCTGCCGGCGCTGGCTTCATTCAAGCATGAGACCTGCAGTGGACAGTATACACTTACAGAAGCCATGCATGCACATCAATGAGCCGAGCCGTTCAACCTGGGATCGCTGAAAGAGTTTGTGCAACTGTAGAAGAGCAGAAGTCCAAGCTTGTGACACACCCGTGCAAGGTCAACATGTTCGTGCAGTGACCACGAGGGTCCGCAGTCAGCCTCTTCACAGTCGTGATCGTGCGCACAGCAGCCTTGGAAAGGCGGCATTCGCTGCGCAGGCGGAGCTGGGGTCCAGCGATCGACCTGCAAGTTCAGGCCAAGGCTGATCATGCCACGAGCAACTTGCTGCAGGGAGGAATTGCACGACGTGCGACCGGACGAACGCTGCAGATTTGCTGCACATGCCCGTCAAGACGCATTGCACGCAGCACACAGCGCGCGCTCTGGTACGTACTTGGACGTAATTGATCCGGATCACACTCGGGGCCAAGGGTGGCTGCGCGTCGCCTGAGCTGCAGTATCAAACGCGACGAAGATGTCTTTGTGTTGGGGGCGGCGTTGTCAGGCGTGTTGACTATGCATTGCGTTTCGGAAATGTTCTCGCAGCTCGCATAGCGCCTGCTTTTTCGTTTTTTATTGCTAGCAGAATAAGCCGCTGTTGCAAAGTTCGTGCAGCAAACTTTGCGCCTTACTTGCTATCTGTGCGTTGTGCGGAGTCACAAACGCCGTTGTGCATGCTCGATGTTGCACGAGGTGCCCGGGCAGACAGGCAGGAAGCGCTTGTGCGGAATTTATTGTGGATAGAAAAGCAAAGATCAAAACAAGTGCTCTTCACTTGCTAGCTTCGTGAGTGAAAGCGCCCCACAAGCTTCTCGACCCCGCCAACCCGTCGTAAAAGCTTTCTGCATTTGAACAGCGTCCAGTATGGCCAAGGGTGGCAAAAAAAGCGGTTCCGGTGCGGCAAAATCTGCATCAGCAGCAACTGCAAAAGCTCAGGAGGACGTCTGGGCGCAATGCGACAATCCGAACTGCCAGAAATGGCGAAGACTACCTCCAGGCACTGTCATCGACGAAGATACTCCATGGTCAGCGTGCTTTCCGCACGCCTGTTGCCGTTTATGTCATACCTATATGCTTTGAGCTTGGCTCAAGGACTGGTGTGTTGCGCTTAGGTACTGTTACATGAACCCAGACGAGGAGAAGGCAGCCTGCGAAGCTCCTGAAGAGGTATGAGCCATTCAAAAGGCCCAGTCTCCAGATAACACTTGGTCAAACATTGCCTTGCAAGTGCAAGTTCAAGATCAAGATCAACACCTCCCTGCTGCACCCATGCAGTTGCATATGCTTCCACATGCATCATGTGGCACAGAAAATCATGCTTTGGGAGGGGTTGGGGCCGTTTCAGTACCTCACAGACTGACTAAACCTATAATCATTGCCACTGTATGGCACATGCCATCAGCTTTGTTGGCTGGCTGCAGCATGTGAACTCACTCTCCCTGTCTTTTGCTGCAGAGCTACAAGCTGGATGTTGAGATTGACCCAGGCTTTGGTGAGGCAGAGTACAAAGCACCCTCAAGCAGCAGGCATGTCCCAAACAAGAGCAAAAGTAGGAGTCATGCTGACAGGTTAGCTGATGTGCTCCCCTATGATGCCATCACACACTAAAGCGTTGATACTGTACTGCTGATGTAAGCTAAGATGTGCTCTGTTGTGCTGGCTTCAGCAGACTTAGGATTACATCAAGACATTTACCATGATCACTGTTCTGAAAGAGTAGGCTGATGTTGTGAGCTTGTGATGCCCCAAGGAAATGTCAGCACACATGGCTGCTTGAGCATGTAAATAAATTTGTATGTACTGCTTCGTCATTCAGGCTCAGTATGTCATTGAAGATTGTATGAGAATGCTGTCTGTGCCAGTATTTGAGGCCAACCTCTATTGGAGGATTATTGCATCTGCCCTGTAAATGCTGATTTTGGCACCTGTTAATATTTTATTTCCACCTGGAACCCCGGAGATGATGAATTCCTTAACAGAACAAAATAGAGAGTGAGTGGTTTTTCATGAAGTTTTTATTCAAGGAAACTAGTTTGCGCGGCTTCTGAATCTGCTAAGTATGATCCAGCAGATCATGCTTATCTGCTGGGTCAGTATGATCTTGTCCAGCATCATACTCACGCACTCAGGACCAAAAGTTCTCATTCTGGTCATCTTTTGCATTGTGCAGCTGGTTTTCCCTATCCTATGTCATGCCAATCGTTGAGGTTTTGTCAAGTTCCAGCACAGAGCTTGAGTGCTGCTGAACAGCTCCTTACAGCTCAAAAGAAAGGCGCTGGCCTGGGCCTGAAAGTGTCACAAGGCACCACTTGGCTTTAGCAACAACTCAATGCCTGTCGAGCTAACGTCTCTTTGCAGAGAATGTTTGTGATTTGCTGCCAGTCAAAATTGATTGATTGATTGATCTATACCTGTGCACGCGCGGACGCGAGGGAGGTAACAGGTATGCCTCACCCTGTTTCTGTGGGCCATACATCAGGCTCATCTTGTCGCCCAAAGGTGTGCAGACAATGGGGCCAGCATTGCGACTGCATATCAATCAGGGACAAGCCCGTACCTAATGCTAAGATGCTACAACTTTTGCAGGTCAAAAGCTGCAAGCAAAAGTCTTCGCCAAACTTCCTGGCCAACAGCCCATAGAAGCAATTCTGGGAGCAGCTCACAGGGTACTAAACGAGCTGAGTCAGCCCTTGACCCCCCCTTTGAAGCCCAGCGAACCCGACTGGGGTCAAGCTCTTCTTCTCGCCTGTACCCTCAGGCTGAGGCTAATGTACATGATTTGGATTACAAGCCAAAGGCCAATCGCGATGGGGATGCGCATGCTTCAGAGCTGCATGGAAGCTCTTTAGGTAATTGTTGCTGATGCTGAGCTGCATGGAAGCTATCCGGTAGCTGATAGTAATGCTGAGCTGCATGAAAGCTGTTCAGGTAGCAGCTTCTGGTGCCGAGCTGCATAGAAGCTGTTCAGTCAGCTGTTTCTTGTGCTGTATAGAAGATCATCAGCTTATTGCCACTAGTTCTGAATGGCATAGCAGCTCCTTTGGTGGCTGCAACTAGTGCTGAGCTGCACAGGAGCTGTCTAATTAGCTGATCCTGGTGACGAGCTGCACAGAAGGTGTTCAGTCAGCTGTGTTTTATGCTGAGCTGCATATAAGGTCTTCAGGTGAGCTGCTGCTACTTCTGAATGGCATGGCAGCTCCTTTGGTGGCTGAAAGTAGTGCTGAACTGCACAGAAGCTGTCTAATTAGCTGATCCTAGTGACGATCTGCACAGACGGTGTTCAGTCAGCTGTGTTTTGTGCTGAGCTGCATAGAAGGTCTTCAGGTGTTTGCTGCTATTTCTGAATGGCATGGCAGCTCTTCTCGCCGCTGACACTAGTGCTGAGCCACACAGAAGCTGTCTGGGTAGCCGCCTCTGGTGATGAGCTGCATAGAAGGTCTTCAGGTGATTGCTTCTATATCTGAACGGCATGGCAGCTCGTGTGGCAGCTGATACTAGTGTTGAGCCACACAGAAGCTGTCTAGGTAGCCGACTCTGGTGATGAGCTGCATAGAAGGTCTTCAGGTGATTGCTTCTAGATCTGAACAGCATGGCAGCTCTTTTGGCAGCTGGTACTAGCGCTGAGCTGCATAGAAGCTGACTCAGTAGCTGGTCCTAGTGACAAGGTGCACAGCAGCTCCTGAGATGGCTGGACTGATATGCATGAAAGCAAACACTAGCGTCACTTATGATCAGACATCCTAGCAAAGATGCTAGGTAAGTGTGGCCCAATTCGCATCTTGTCAAGCTGGCTTTGTCTGATCATCACAGCAGGGATGCCTGAGGGTCGCTGCTGTGTTGCACAACATGCCAATGATAAAGTAGTAATACTTACACGTTCCAGGACATGTGCTAGGTGTGTGTGACCCAAGTCCTGTCTTGCCAGGCAGGCTTGTTCTGAGCGTCTTTATAGGGACGTCCGATACGCCAAATTTGAACAACAGTACAGGAGAGGCAACTGACCATACCATGGTGCCCACAGGAGGTGTAAGACATTCCCTGCGCCCCAAAAGACCCCCCTCCTTGCCCCTCAAGGAAGAGTCGCCACCCCCTCCAGGGCCCCCCAGACATCAGAGCAGGCAGGGCGGTTCCAGACCGCCCTCAGGGCAGAATGCTGCAGCCCAGGCTGCTGCAATGCGCCCAACACAAAAGGTATTGACAGCCTTTTTGCTTGTTCACTGCATGCGAGTCAGCACTAACCAGTTTGCTCATTGATAGTCCCCCCTTTTGCTGGCCCCAGTCACTGGAGGATGATTTTCCATTGGTGCCACCTCAATTTTGGGAGCAGTTTTCTTTTCTTGATGTTGAAAGACAGTGTAGGCCATTCAAGCAAGCCTAATTTGCTCCGGTGATGGTGCTGCTGTCAAGCGTGCAAACAGCACAATTACCATGCAGATGATTCCGTTAAAAAATCCAAAAAACTTGGTTTGTTTTAATTTCAATGAATTTAAATAAGTTTCAGTCAAATTTGGTCCAACAAGCCTTGCTCTGCTGTAGGCTCGCAAGCAGCACAAGGGCTTTGAGAAGCTGCTAGCCCTAGGAGGGTTGTGGGAAATTGTAAAGGGCAAGGGCAAGGCCATTACCCCGCCGCCCTTCTGGGTTTGGGAGGGCTTGGCCACCCATACCCCAGCAGCTGCTGAGCTAGCTGCTCAGGCAGCTGACGTGGCAAGTGCTGCACGCTACTTTGAGGTAGGTGTCAATGTCATGCCATCACGTGTTAACAAGGAGCGTCATAATTGTTGCTCTGGGTCTGTTTCACTATTCTTGCACTGGCATCCATCAAGCTTGACACGGCTTGTACAATTTGCCAACATGTTCTTGCCTTGCCACTTCTCATTCATTCTACCAGAGCTCGACAGAGTCAGTGGCAAATGACTTTTGACAGAGATTACAGCCCTGAAACCAAACCTTTGCAGGGTGCCACTAAATGCGCTTATAGCATTGCAGCTCAGCAGGCCTTTTCCAGCTAGCCAGTCAAAACGCTCAACTTTAGCTTGTCAAAACGCTTAGTTTTAGCACGTTGTACTTGATCACCATTGCTTTTGCCTGGACCGTGCTGCTACACCAGTCCATTTGTGCTAGAGTTGCACCGGACACAAGACATGCCAGGGTCATGTTTGCTTTATTATGCACCATTACTCTTTGCATGGTCTTTGACATTTTCTCAACAGTACCACAGGCACATTCACCTGTGCTTTCAGGGCAGGAAGTCCAGTGAGCCAATCTGGCTCCCTACCCTGGAGTGTACATCTGTTGATTCGTTGGGAACCAACAGCTGCAATATTGCTGGTGTGCAGGGTGGCAATTTCCCATCTGGGGCTGCTCAAGCAGCAGAAGCTGCAGCACTCAAGCGGCAAGCTATGACAGCAGCCGCCATGCTCGGCCTAGACGTCACGTCCCAGATACCTGATGTCATTCCCCGCGCACAAGTCAGCAAGCCACAAAACCCACCTGCTGCTGCAGCAGTGACAGCAGCAGCACAAGCAGCAGCACCATCAGCAGTGGTAGCTGCTCTGAAACCAGAGCAGCCTGCTGGGGTTCAATCACCCCAGCCCACATCCCCTTCAGGGATGCCTGGGCAGGGCAGGCCTCACTCACTCTCGCAGATCCTGTCTCAGACGCAACCGCAAGCACTGACGCACCCACAGCCTCAAGTGTCGTCACAGTCACAAGTGCGGCTGCCACCGCCAAGCCAGGCGCTGTCACATGGGCAGTCACATGCGCAGTCACATGGGCAGTCACGTGCCCAGACGCTGACTCGCCCCCCTATGCAAAACCCTGCTGTGGCAAATGTCCCTGCTGCTCAGCCCTCTGCTGCGACGCAATCGGCTTCCACTCTTGCTAGTTTAGCTGCAATGCTGCCATCACAGCAACAGCTAGTATCACAGCAAGCACTGCAGATGCAGCATCAGCAGCACCCTGACTCTCAGCTGCTGGCGAGACTGCCTGGTTACCAGCAGCAGCATCACCCGCAGCAGCTACAGCAGCAGATTCCGCCACAACAATCATCTCAACCTGATGCAGGACAGCTGCAACTCAGGCATCCCCTTCAGCAGACAGAGCATCAGTCTGTGTCTGCAATACAGACTGATGCTCTGGATGGCAGCTTTGCTAGGCAGCCTTCGCAGCAGCAACTGCAATCGTCAGCGTTGACGCAGCATCAGGACAGGCAAAGTTTGCATCCAAATGGGCAGTCTCAGCATTCTCAAGAAAGTGATCAGCATCAAACATTTGTGCCTCTTGACAGACAGAATGGCTTGGCTGGTGGGCATGATGGGAATGACGCTGTACACAGTTGCAGCTGGAAACAACAGCAGGACCAGCTGCAACGGCAGAGCATGCTTGAGTCAAGCGTGCAGAGTCAGAAGGGATCACCACCACCACAAACAGCAGTGGCAGGCATAGCTGAGCGTTCAGGCAGTGCTTCAGTCCAAAGGCAGTAGTAGCAATAGCAGTAGCATGCACACCTCCAGGGATGTGTCTGCATGAACGCATGATGTAAACAAGATAGGCAGAGTGACCAAGTGATTTATGTTGTACCTGCAAATTCTCCCCAATTCTGTACATTCTAAACCGTTCAGCGCGCTTTGCCCCCTTCATGTCCAGAAGAGCAGGACTTCAACTTTGTACAAAGTAGACAGGAAGCCTTTGAACAAAGCAAACCTTCACATCGCATTTGGTCAACCTGGAAGGGTCTTGCCAACCTGAAGCCGCACTGCATCACAATGCAAACGATGCAAGCTGCATCACGACTTTTGTGGCGAAGCTGAGATTGCAGCTGTCAGCCTTCTAGGTCAGCCATCAAGAGTAGTGGACCAGTCCATGCCGTTAGGCGCCATAATAATGGGAGCTCCTGAAAGAGAAGGCAGCCCAGGATTGCTGCCTGTAGAGCAATTGCTATTCTGACAGGCCTGGGTCAGCCAGCACACTAAGTCTTCTTTTATTAGGCTAAAATTTTAAACTTGTACGATCTGCAACATGTGATGATGTGAAGTTGATGGGCAGTGTTGCTGCAGTGTCGTGGGCATATATGGGCCTCGCAAATGTCCGTGTAGCCGCCAAACTTGTTTCGCACTGTTGCGGTGGCACCACGCTGTCCTGCCCTGCTGCCAATTGCCAGCAACCATTGCAGCTTGCAAAGGCTCAGTGCACACTGGTACTGTACAAGTGGCTGATCATCATGATTGTGAGCTTTGTCCATTGCACCCCGCTTGATCAGCAGTCATGAGCATGCACATGATCACGGATTGGCTCACTAGCGCTGTGCACTGGTGTATATGCAAGCATATATGCATAACTCGAGCAACTGCTGCTGTTGCCAGCGCTGATACCTGGCCAAAATTTGCAGGCTAAGGTGTCAGACAAACAACACAAATGTTCAGATGCTCCGGACAGGTGTTCTTCAGGGTTTAGGGCCTAAACGTGTGAGCTTCGAAGCTTGCGTGAGTGGCATGCAGATGTGCTACAGAGCATCTTGCCCATTATTAGGATCCTCAGCTGCTAAAGTCAGTGCTGCACTGGCTCTGAGTTTCATCTGCGTCTCACTTGTGCACTTGGCTTGCATTGAAAGCCATCTCAATGCATAGACCAGACTGTGCAACCACTCCCCCTCAGTTCATGAATGCAATATGCAATGCTTGAGATAGCTGCGCAAAGAGAATTTCTGGCATGTTTGCAATAGCCTGGAACACTTCCAGCTGGCAATGCTGTCCCAGAATACATATTTACACATTCTGAAGCCTGACCTTAGCATTTGCCTGTCCAGTGTGGTGCTGTATGAGCTCAGTACCACTAGAGTTTGCTGAGACTGGAATGTTGTTTGACAACTGTTCAAGACCATTCTTAGGACCCTCTGTGCCTATTGCTTTTGCCTGAGGCCCTAGGTATAGTCCAAAATGGAACCAAGCATACAACAAGAAACAACTGAAAATCATGGTGAAGTCAAAAACGTAAAAGAACGCCTCATGGGTTGCAATGAAAGCATCATACCCCTGTGCAAACTCAGCCAACCTGTAGATGTTTCTAGTGAACATAAGGGCAATAGTGCTGTACAAGCAGAAGAAGACTGGCCTCAAGGTTGAGTTTGTCCTGAGACCGTATATGCGTGCTTTGTTGACATACACTGTAATGCTGAGGAACACAGAGAAGAAGACCAGCTGTGCTCCCAAACCAATCAGCAACAGTACCCTTCCCATACGGCGTGATGATGCGTTCTGGCTGGGCTGCATTCCACCTCCAGCGCCTTGGATGAAGAGACACAGGATGTCACTGGTCACAAAGAAGCGTCCCACCTATGAAAGAGTATCATTAGGTCAGTGCACCAGAAATATGTGGCCGATATAAGCAAGCTAATCGCAGAGGCCTTTCATAGTGCAACCAGTTGCTGCAGTCAGAGACGGGCTTGCTTTTGCTGAGTTTGAACAGACTGCTCCGAGAATAACATGCATGACTGGACTGAATGCAGCTCTTGTCTCAGACAACATGGCTTGTAGACTTGCATGTATGCACTAGCGTCAAAGCTGGTGACATCAAGGTTGCCGTAATGCAAGGCACTGACTTACACTATCACCACTGACACCATAAGGCACTGACAGCACTGACACCATGGCAACGTTTCCACCTATACTTACTGCTTATGCAGCGCCTGGTGAGAACAACAGTGGCAGCAGTCTAAGTGCTGCTTCAATATGCAGGGAGCACGGCGCGCAGCTCGAAGATGCAGCAGCATGATACATTGCATAAGCTTACCCACGCAGGCCTGAGATACCCTTTGGCATGGTTCACTGCCTTCAGGATTCTGCCCACGGTGATGTAGTTGACCATGGATAGCAGAACGGGGCAGATGATGAGGATGCATTGCATTGCAATGTACGGGCTTGACGCGGGCTTGCGAATCGCTTGTACTCTGAAGGCGTAGCCCAGAAACTCTAGGAACCCGGTTATGCTCACGGTCAGCATGAACCAAGCCCTGGTTCTGACGGTGGTAATCAGCACGACTACAGCAGCGATGAAAAAGAGCGCAAGGGCAGCAGCTGCTGGGGCCACTTTGACGTCCTCATGGAAGAAGGTGTAAACCGTGACTGGCGTCGAGGTGGAGTTCGAAGCCATCCTAGCCGGTCAAACCATGACCAGGACGCTTGCCTACACCTGCACTGGAACAACCTGGAGACATATGCGCTTGCAATGCAGTGTGTTCGTGGCCAGAAGCTCGTCTTCCAGACTCACCTGATGTCGCCTTTGTCGTGGTATATATATACGCACAGCTATGTGGTGACTGGTTCGCCGACTTCAGTATCGCGCCGCAAATTTAGAAAAGCTGCGCGCAAACATGGTGCACATCTCTCGGCGAGTCTATCTGCATCTACAATAGGAACATGCGCACAATGGCTGCTTTGCGCGAGCGCAGTCAGACATGGTCACGTAGTCTCACGTGACAGTTGCGTAGTATCATGTGCGCCCCATGTGCAAGCTTTCGGCCGAAATTTACTAATATCTTAGTAAGTTTGACAAAGGCTCAAGCTGAAGCTGCGAGCAGCTATCCTATGCAGAAACATGCGTCTGCACAGATAGAGCTCACTGCCAGTCTGTCTGTGCCATTGCGCAGCAATTGCCGATGTGCGACACGATGAATGCTTGCGCATTGGATGCTGGCCCAAACTTGCAGTGGGACCGCTCGTTGCAACTGCTTTGGGAGCTGGAGCAATCCTCAGACGATGCTATAGATAGCCCTGGTCAGGCATTGGAGCAGAGTCAGGATTCATGTGTCACACAGCAGATCAGTGCTGCAGATGACTCTCAAGCAATGGGTGAATCTCAGCCCGCAGCTGGGGCCGCTGGCAGTGCCGAGCGTAGACTGCTCACCCGTAGGCTCGTTCAGAAGCGCTTTCGCGATCGGGCAAAGGTCAGTGAGCTACATGCTGGAACCTTTCATGTGTCTCTGGACTATGTGACACGCCTGATTCACGGTTTGCTTTTTGGCAGGAGCAAAAAAATGCCCTGGCCACTGAACTTCAGGAGACACGCTGCCAATTGCAGCAGGGGAAAGTCAGGGAGGCCAGTCTCACAGCAGAGATAGATCATCTGAGGGCACACGCCAACACAGCTCAGGTCAGGCCTCAATAGCTCATGCTTGAAGGTCGCTCCTTTCAGCACACATGGCATCCTAGCCTGTCTCCTGCCAGAACCAGAAAGAAACACATGAAGGATTAGGGCAGAGCTCCCCTGGTAGCCATGCCAGCTGTTGCTGTTGCTGTATCTGGCTGTACCTGTATCATGAGATTGTCACTTTGCCTTCTGGAAAATCAGTTTTGGCCATAACGGTGACTGCCAGGTTGTTAGACGGGTGAGCAACTGCACTCTCACGTCACTGCCCATGCCCTTGGTATGATCAGCACCGGCTGAGCTTTTAGCTTTGCGACTGCTGTATCCGCCACAACACATCTGACAAGCTTGCAAATGCCATCAGTCTCAGCTGCAACCACGCGGTTGCAGGTTGTCCAGCAAATGAGCTACTGCACTCAACTGTATCTGCCAGTTCAAAGCTCATAACTTCGTGCTGCCAGTCTGCAGTGCATGACTTGCTGCATTGCGTCAGCCTCAGCTGTGATGTTGTCGATGCAGCTTGTTAAAAGTGTGAGCAACTGCACTCAAATGTCGCTGCCCATTCCCTCGGCATGTTCAGCTGAGCTTTTGGCTTTCCTACTGCTGTATCTGCAAAACTGAAGCTCATAAATTTGTGCATTGCATCAGTCTCAACTGCAATGGTGTTGCTGCAGGTTGTTAGGCGGGTGAGCAACTGCACTCAAACATCACTGCCCATTCCGCTGGCGGTCTTGCAGCTGCTTGTGCCTGAAGGGGTTCAAGTAATGCCAGGCATCAACAGACAGCAGGTGCTCTCATTGGGCATTCAGCCGATGAGCCTTCCAGATTTTAAGCACACATACAAAGTACGACACTCGAGTGTTGACTTTGCTTGTTGAACCACTGTTTGGAATGCAAAAGCTTCTGCGCTCAATCTAAAAAGGGTCTCATTTCTGAGCGTGCCGACTTCTGCAAGCACTGGAGCGATTGTCCCAAAAGGTTGATGATGAATGCATATCTGTCAACTGAACACAATCTGTCTATCTGTCAACTGAACACAATCTGTCTCGTCAGCATCTGAACTTGCAGCAGCACCACTCTCATTGCAAAAACAGCAGTCTCTGGCACGTTCAGTCACAGTATCACAGCAGGATATCTTGATGACTGCATAAATCCTGTGCCATCGTACTTGCAATGAATCCCCTTTTCTCCATTTCAGTAATCGCTACACTGAAGTGTTGCTCAGCATATCTTCCACACTGGTGCCCAAATATTGTAGACGATATTCACTGCCTCTTGGTGATTCATATTATCAGACTCTGGCGTAATGCATGTCACACAATGTATCTTGAGGGATGTGAGCGGTTGTGGACTGCATGCAGGCGTCCATGCATTCACTGTATGGAAATATGACAGCTTGGCAGCGCACCATGGCAGATGAAGCTGCTGAGCAGCAGATGACTAAGGCCTGCACTCAAATAAAACACCTCCATTTCTTCCTCTTTTTCTTATAGTTTGGCTGTTATGCAGGTGTCCATGCATTCACTGTATGAAAGGGTGACAGCTTGGCAGCGCAACATGGCAGATGAAGCTGCTGAGCAGCAGATGACTAAGGCCTGCACGCAAGCCTGCTGTGTTATGCTGCGGCAGATCATGACTAACCCAGCAAGCATGTATGAAGTGCACTTCTCTGGAGTTGAAGCGAGTGCTGGCAGTCAAGACAGGCAGCCTGCGGATGACCAGTCTTTGGTAGGTATGCGCATGAGTTGTCATGCATTTGTTGGCAATTGCTTGCAGTCTTGACAGCTTGAAAGCCTGACAGTGCAAGTTCAGGAGCTTCTGATGGTGTTCCCAAGAGCGTGACACCATTGCTGTTTGCCCATAATTTGCCTTGCACAAAAGTTTTGCTTATCAGCAGGTCTGAAACTTCCTGCACCAATGCAGCGTTTCGACTTGGCTTGGATCCTGCCGTACAAGCTGGTGTGAATGTGTCAACGCATTTACAGACCAATGTTGCGTGCTTGCCCTCATGAGCAGATGCAACAACAGAATTCAAAATAATAGATCACGCATTAGAAGATTGTACCCTCAGTGCTGTCTCTCACGGTAGATGCTTGACGCATGGTGATCCAGAAAGCGTTGCGCTATGCTGACGCCAAGCTTGAATCTTGAGCATTCTTGTTTTTGCTTTGGAGCATTGCAGTACGCTGATGCGCATTGCAGGGTTCAGTCAAGATTGCAAAACGCTGTTGCTTATTGCATGGTGCTTCAGGAAGCACTGCGCTACACTGATGCCCAGATTGAGGACCTGCTCGCACTTCGGCAGCTGTTCTGGAGCAACTGTGGACGCCTGGACCGCAAGCGTAAGGCTATGCTGGATAACATTGCTGACAGCGGCAGTAGCCTGCCTGAGTTCAGCAGGCATGCAGATGCAATGCAGTCCTTGGTTACAGAAGAGTTTGATACGCACCTTCAGTTGGCAGTCGCACTGTATTTCGGGGTAAGGACCTTTCTTTGCGGACATGGCCATTTGCAATTGAGCACCAACAATGATACAATGAAATCAACCATAGTGATATATTCTGATCTCGGGGTGATTGTTGCATGAATCATACCACTCATCTGAGCGTTGACTACCTGAAAATGCCTTGGTCTTGTTGGCCATGCTGTGCAAGTCTGTTCTGCAAGTAAACTCTATCAACTGTGCTTGTTTGTGCAGTCAAGAAGTGTGAAACATGCATGCATGCTGTCAAGTTGCATGCGTATGATATGCATACATGCATAGCAGCTATTGGGCCATGAAAATTTCCTGGGCTGATTTGTGTTTGTCCTGTCAAGAAACTACAAAGTTTTCGTGACTGACAACACGTGTCTTGTAGGTCCACACAATCAAGCAGCTGGCAGTTGGGATGATCAATGCGTACCCTTACATGTTTGGCTTCCACATGCTGGAGTATCTCGCCAAAGTGAGGCATGCAGCAACACCAGCAGACCTCATGAGTGCTGAGGAATCGTCTCAATATAGTTGGCGGCAAGTGCAGTCTTATCTGCAGTGCATCACTGATGGAACTGACTTGGGCAGACATGTACCTTTCCCAGTCAGGCAGGAGTCTCCGAGTGTTGCAGCAGCAGCAGCTGTCTCTCCTGTTCAGTCTTTCACAATTACTGCACGATGATCTGTTTCCAGTGACGTGATATCACTGCACTTGTGCGACTGCCTGAACCAAATGCTCAGAAAGGTATCTGTGTCAGCAAATTGTGCAAAGCCTGTCATTAGCGTTTGTTGGTGCTGCTTCATATTGCTTTACTGACATGACATGTGATGTCACAGACAACCATGCATGACCCCAATCTTTTTGGGTGAGTGGTTGCAAAGAAGACAAGTAGTGTAGCTAGCCTTGCCATATGTAGCATTCGATCTGTGCAGACGCTGATGCAACAATTGTGACCTTTGTAAACCTGGTACCACAGCACAAGGTTCACACCAGTGATTCCCAAAGCGACTCTGCCGTTGAAGTTTTGTGGTTCATGAGGTAAAAGCATCTGTCAGCTATTCGATTTCAATTATGTGCAAAACAAATTTGCACCAGTGTGCTCATGAGCTGAGTTGACCAACAGCTGCAGTCAGATCAAACAGGTCCCGCTACTGATCCGTTTGCATAGCAGTCCAAATCAGGACGCTCAGGCTGGACGCATGCTGAATCAGGTGACAATTGACTGACGCTTCAGAATCTTTCAAAGTAAAGTTTACTTGTGATTACGGCATGTAATAGCAGTTGCGTGTTAAATTTGTCACAAATCGATATGCAATTGCAAGACAAGGTCGCAGAACATCAGTGGCTCGAATCATCCTGCAAAATACAAGGCTAGATGGACCCACAGGAAACAAAAGCACACAAAGATAAAATCAAATTGCAGCTCCAACATGAAAACAACATCATGTTGCACGCGCGATAACTCCAAGCGTCAGCTGTATATTTCTGTTAGTGAGCTGATGAGACGTTGCTTCTATAGCATGGCTACATCTACTACTGCTTCCCAAACATGCGCCATTTCTTCTTTGGCACATCAGATTTCTCAGGAACCAGAACTGGCTGCGATGGAATCCCTGACAATTTGTTTTGACCCGACTTGACGCTGACAGCTGATGCTTGTGATGACTGAGCTGACCTACTGGACCTGACACTGTTGGCAGACCTTGCAAAGCTGTCTTGTTTCTGCTGCACATTCAGAGACTGGACTTTTGCGCTGTCAAAACCTGCTGCTTGTTGCATCGTGCTTTCTGGCAGGATTCTGGACGTGCTTGCTGCTGATGCTTCTGACTCAGACTCGGTGTATGATCCCGCACTCGACTCCGGCTCTGAGCCACTTGCCTCCAGTGACTCATTGGGCTGCAAAGGTGCTGACTCTTGCTTTTCACTGGCGACTGCTGTAGAAGCTTCTTGCAGACCAGCAGAAGCTGGTGCAGTAGCCGCAGCATTGGTTTGCACTGATGGGGCTGCATCTGCTGATGTAAACTCAACAAAAGGCAAGGGCTCTTTACTCAATCTGCGAGCTGCCTGAGAAGGTGACTGGACAGCTTGCAACTGGTCTGCAGCCAAAGGCAGTAATGCTGCTCTTGCCTGTTTAGGCTTGCTGTCAGGGCTGCCTGACGAAACCCTTGGCAGCTGCTGAGCTAATGACCCATAGCCAGGCTGTGAGGGTGGCCTATTTGTGGACCCTGACTGTACCTCCTCCTGTGTGTCTGTTGATCTCCATTTAGATGCTAAGTCAGGTAGTGCCAGCTCGGGACGCGCATTCTGCTTCAGAGCAGGAAGCTGCTGAGACACTGCAAGGTGCCCTAGACCAGCAGAGCCCTGAGATGAGGAGGTAGGGGCAGTGCGTTGGACCCCCCTGACTCCCCAAGACGAAGGAGCAGGCGCCGTTTGCTGACCCCCCCTGACCCCCCAAGCTGTAGTATGGGATTGGGAGGGATGGTGCTGGAAGTGGGTTGTGATACCATTGGGCATTGAGGCTGAGAGTGCCTCTGGGTCTGGCAGACCCCCAAGGGCACCCCAAGAAGGCCCCAGCTGCATGTTTGACAGGGCTCCGAAGCCACCCATGAGCTGAGCGTCTTTCTCAGCCAAGCGTGTCTTCAGCATGGCAATCTCACGAGCATACCTGCAGACAAATATCATCAGCATCATTCACCATCAGCTGCACCATGATAAGCATTATGAAGATCAAAACATAGCACAAAAAAGCTTTGAACAGACTTGTTTGTGGGTGGCTCAATGCTTTTGTGCACCCAGCAGGGTTCCAGAAATTCACCAGCAAGGACGTAATCAATGACGATCTTTCTCAGCAAAAATGTGTCTTCAGGATGGCTATCACACGAGCATACCTGCAAGCCGTCAGAGCAGATGCAACACTACTGGCAGCAGCAGACGCATAAAGCTACAAAAACAAGAGGTTCTGTGCGCAGAGCAGCTTGAGCGTTTTGCTACTAAACACTTATCAAATGATTTTGCAGTGACACTTGTCTGCACTTTGCGCTGCACTCTAGCTACACACCTAGCTTGAATCAAAGTCACACCAGTTCTGCAAGCGTACTTCTTACTATGCCTTCATGACCTGTGTGTTCTGAACACGCATTTTAAGCGACACACACGGGCGAGCTCAGGTGCAATCCTGGACTTGAAAAGTAAAGTAAGACGCAGTACGTTGGTCACATCAATAAACTTATGCTGAGCTGCAAAGCACTTGCCTCTTAGTGACGTCAATGAGCTCATGCTGGGCTGCAATGGCAGAAGCTTCTGCCCTCTCCGCCCTCATGCTGGCTGACAGCCGCTCTGACTCATACTCCTCGGCGTTGCTGCATACATACACAAGGATCAGACAGATTCAGTTCAATTGGCTGGCTTCAGCACATTCAGTTTGTCTGGTCACATCAGTGAGCTGATGTTGAGCTGTAATGGCAGAAGCTTCTGCCCTCATACTGGCTGACAGCTGCTCTGACTCATACTTCTCAGCGTTGCTGCAACACACATCATGCTTGAGCCAAAATGATGCCTGTCATGGTAGATGGCCCATACAACTAGCACTTGTGCCAGAATTTGTGACAACAAATCATTGCTATGCTGACTTAGATTCCTCAGTGTTGCTGCAGCGCACACCTTGCTGAGCTCAGACTGCACGCAAGGTTTCAGTTAGAAAGGGTGGTATTTGATCTTGGCTCACAATGATGCCTGTCATAGCACATGCAGGCAGCCTGATTGGCTGGTATGGCATCTAGAGCTCCTGCTCCTGTCTGTTCGCATGTCAACTGCATATGGCGAACTGCACGGCAAATGCGATGAGTAGCATGGCATACTACAGAGCATAGATGCAGCACACAATTTGCTTAAGGCAAGATGGTACATGTCACAATCCACACTCCTGAGCAATGCTGCAGGCACGTACAGTGCATGAGCCAGATGGACATACTAGCTGATTGAAGCATGCAGACCTCTTTTGCAATCTTGTGATGGGTGACTTACTTCCTGGCATTGTCCTCACGCTCTTTAGCATCCTGGAGCTGATCCCTCAGCGCATCGCACTCGCTGTTGACATGCTGCACTTGCTGCTCGCACTCAGCTTGCTGCTGCTGCACTGCATTATTCGCTGCGTCTGCATCAGCTGACATTTGCTTCCTCAAGATCTGTACTTCTTCAGCCTGTCGAGCCCTCAGAACCTCAATTTCAGCATTCTTGTCCCCTTGCAAACGCTCTAGCTCCGCGAACTTTGCATTGCGGGTTGAGTCTAGCTCAGCTGAGAGCTGAGCTCTGAGCTGATCAAGCGTGGCTGTGGTCTGGGTACGCACAGCTTCTACATCAGCTGCTGCCTTCTGCCTGCAAGTGTATTGCAACGTGCTGAAAATCTCACATTGTGGGTTGTTACCTTTGTTGGGTCACAAGCCCAAAAAAGACTTCAGCATTGGGTGACGTCTTTGGACATTCTTCTGCCAAAGACACCGAATCCCAAAAAAGGGCTGCTCGATCTACATCGAAATAAAGCATCAAGAGGCCTATGAACAAATTGTCACTGTATTGGGAAATAAGGTTGCTTCAAGGCACGTCAGCCTGTAAGTTGACTCAAGCTTGGTCTCCATAGGCTTGCCATACATGCCTTCGGCAAGAGCAGCAGCTGCATAAACAGCCTCGCACTAGCTGCAGACAAAGTGCAGGCAGTACCACATTGCATCACAGCTGTTGCTGAATCTGCTGAGTGTACAGTCATTGCCACTGTGTGGCACATGCAATGAGGCTGCCTGGCTGTCACAAGCATGTAAGTACTTCTGCTTCTTTGTTGCAGCCATATCTGATGAACAACATCAACAGCAGCTTTGCTACAGATAAAGCATGTTTTCTGCTGTGATCATACCTGGTGGTTTCCCTGTCAGCAGCAGCAGCAGCAGCTGTTTGCATTGTGTCTCCATCAGCTGTCACTTTGGAACGGGCTGCATCATGTGACGACGCAGCTGTTGTTAGCATCACAGCAGAAGCGCTGACTGTGGCAGTCGTACCTGATGGTATCGACATCAGCAGCAGCAGCTGTCCGCACAGCGTCTATGTCTGCTGCAGCTTTGGTACGGGCTGCATCTGCCTCACCACTCAACAGCTTGCGCACATTCTCTGTCTCTTCAGCTGCCAATCTTTGCACCCGCTCTATCTCCTCATATTTGTTGAAAGCTTTCAGCCTTGCATTCTCCTCTTGCAGCATTGCCACCTGCATGGCAAAAGAGATTGTGTTACATAGATCTGGTTTAGCTTGCTGAACTAGTAAGTTTACCAAACATAACTTGAGGTGCAATGCTCAAGCGAAAAAGTCAAGCAGCAGCAGCAGCAATAGCCTGGGCTAAAGCTCCAATGCCTTGACTTCAATTGCTCAAAGTGGGGTTGCTGCAAATTGCTGTGCATACGTGAGGGAATCTATCAGTGCAGGACTGCAAAATCAAATGCAAATGAATGTACGCTTACTGCTTACTTACTTACTTACTACATCACCTGACTTGGTGAGCTGCGTGAAAGCTGAGGCTGTCTGCAACCTGAGAATGAAGTCGCTGTTGCAAGGCAAGAATGACACGGCATCTGATGATCTGTGCCTTGACAACTGTTGCCTGTGCAGTGATAAATGCAGCAATAATCATGAGCAAATGTATGCACTATTATGGGCAGCAGACAACTTAGGCAGTGACAGCGTTGTTACACATGCAGCACTTTCAGACAGCGCACCTGAGCTGAAATGGTTTCAGAGCGGCTGTTGCCGCTGTCCACCTGGTGCTTCAGATTCTCAGCTGTGGCCATTGCTGCCCTGCGTTCCTGGGTTGCCTGTTTAAGCAATCCCTCAAGCTTGGCAATGACCTTCTCTTGAGACTTCACAGTCTCTAGGGTCTGGCCTGACTCCGTGATCTGCCCTTCAAGCTTTCTGACTAATCTGCCTTGCACCACATGAGCTTCCTGCGAGTCAAAATTGTATTGCAATTTTTTACTGATATTGTTTGTCACTAGTGATGTTCCGAACCACCCACCTTATAGGCACCCAACAGGATTGCCACAGGACATGGCTCAAACAGCGACCCAGTACAACATGCACAGGAAAGTATGCTGCGCAGAAAGTATAGCATGGCATCGTGACAAATTTTCAGCTTTGCTTGCCAGCGAAACTTGAAGGCAAACATCTAGTTCATTGTGTGCAGCACATTCCACCAATCTGCAGTTCTACAAATCTGCCTTGCAGCTGCTTGGCTTCAATTGCGTCCCTGGGTCTGTTGCAGGCAATAAACCATCTCACGCAGATGTCATTACCATGCATTGTGTGCTGCAGGAAGACGTGCAGCTTACTACAAATGAAAACAGTAAGTGAAACATCTGTCAAGTCACCAAACCCACCAAAAGATCTCAGGAAAATGCTCAGCTGACCTGGAGCTCTGCAAATCTGCCTTGCAGCTGCTTGGCTTCAATTGCGTCCTGGTGCGTCAGCTGCAAACGATATACCAACTCAGCATTGCGGCTCTTCTCATGCGCCACTGCTGCCACCGCTTGACAGGCGCGCGTCACAATCTCGTCCCTTGGAAGCCTATCCCAGCCCTTCACATTCAGAGCAGCCTGCAAAAACATCATAGCATATGGAGGGACGGCAAAGTACCCGTTACAACATTGCAATTTCAAAAGCAATATGAAATAATGGCTGGTGTAAATACATGTTCAGTTTGGCACCACCAGGCAATGCTACCTCTATATATATTGTATGATATGTACACTTGCAAATATAATGCTGTGGGTGCTACCCAGCACAGACTGCATAAATAGGGTTATTGTTGAGCGGGTGGAGAAACAGAGCTGTGTAGGATCACTGCTGACTTTGTGCCGACAAGGTCAGCGCTTTGCTCTCCATGCACTGCAGGTGCATACAGCAGCATGGACTATGCCAAATGGTGTGTGATGTTGCACACCTTGCTTGAAGACCTCTCCTCATGCAGCAGCTTCCTGAGCTGAGACAGGTCAGCTGCCAATTCATAGCTCCTCTTCTCCACATCTCTGTGCTGACAAGGTCAGCGCTTTGCGCTCAATGCACTGCAGCTATATACAACAGCATGGACTATGCCAAATGGTGTGTGATGATGCACACCTTGCTTGGAAACCTCTCCTCATGCAGTAGCTTCCTCACCTCAGACAGGTCAGCTGCCAGTTCATAGCTCCTGTTCTCCACATCTCTGTGCTGACAAAGTCAGCGCTTTGCTCTCAATGCACTGCAACTATATACAACAGCACGGACTATGCCAAATGACATGTGATGTTGCACACCTTGCTTGAAGACCTCTCCTCATGCAGCAGCTTCCTGAGCTGAGACAGGTCGGCAGCCAGACAGTTGCTCCTCTTCTCTGCATCTTGTGCACGGCACAGTTCCAGCTGCAGACTGCCCTCTGCCTTCAGAACAGCCCTCTGCAACCTGTCCAAGGCTGTCTGCTTGCCAATCAGGTCTTCAGCAAGGACTGTGACCAAGTGGGTGGAGTATGCTGGGCTGGCAAGCAGGCTCAGATCCAGCTGATTGCCTGCAAGCAGAACAAGGTGTTTATAGGCCAGGCTAACCTTGAGGACACCAAATTGGCTGGTGTATGCCGAGCTGGCAAGTAGGCTGAGAGCCAGCTGGGCATCTGCACAAAGAAGAAGACGAACTTGAAAAAGAGCGTTTTGATACAGTCTGACAACATGAATGACAAGCAACATTCACAGCGTCCAATACTGGATCAGCTTCAGGGCGGGGAAGCCAGTGAACGCCTGCTCAGCAGACTGTGGTGATGACGTGCTGTGTATTTGCACCAAGTTGTCACAATCTTGGACACATGACAACAGGAACTAATTGAGGAAGCGTTGTCATGAGTATAAGTGCAGCACGTAGGAGATCACTCACCTGGTGACAGATCAGGATGCTGTTCAGCGCTGCCATGCTCAGCCGCAAAAGTCGCTGCATCCCAGCTTTGCACCTCGACCACAACTCGCGAACCCTCTGGCAACCATCCCTCTACCCCTGAGGGGACCCCAACAAACTCCCCCTCCAGCTCAGTCACAAGGCCTGTTGTGTCCCTTGACAGATGCCGCAAAGGAAACACCACTCTGCCCAGATGCTGTAGAGGCTCTCCCTGGCTGACTACTGCATTGCTAACAGCGTCTGACCCTGCGTCCGCCTGTGCGTCAGCGCCGTCCCTGGGTTCAGACCTGACTGACTTTTCTTCTTCACCCTGGCTGCTGCGGCTGCTGCCACTGTTGCTACTGCTTGCACTGCTGACGCTTCGCATGCTGGAGGCTGCTTTGCTCTGAGCAGCTGTTGGGAGAGCTACATTTGCTGCATCGGGTACAGGGCTGCCAGAGGACTTTGAGCTTCTGACGCGTGCTAGTTTTGCAACAGCTGATGTGCGCAAGTCTGACTTGGCAGTCTTGGCTTGTGGCAACTGGTACAAATCTAGGACTAGTGCTGCAGTAGTGCTGGTCAGCTGTGGCTGCTGCAACAGAAGCTGCGCCTGCGTACAGGGTTTCAGTGAGGCCACAGACATAAATGTATTTATGATGGTTGAAACCCATAACACAATTGTTGAAACCTCTGAAGCAAGGCAAATAAGCAGGGACATGACAGATGAATGCCTAGTACATGTGTGCTTCAACATGAACATCATGATCATCATCAACATTGACATGCTTGATGGTAAGCTTCTGCGACCCTGACAGGTTTACACACAAGCAAATACGTCTGTGCTGGGACAGCTGCACCTCAGCAGCATGCCGGTCATGGCAGTCAATTTGTAGCATGGCAAGCAAGCAGAGACTTGGAACATGGATGCATATTGCAAGTGTGCTTCGAAAGCTTAGCATCTGAACAATATGTGGGCTGTGGCAGCACTCACTTGATAGCTTGCAGGCCAAGCACTGCTGGGCCCCAAATTCACAGGGCCGACCTCCGCTGATGCTGCTTGCTGCAAGCTGCCTGCTCTTGTGACGTTCATACGGGAAATGACAGTCTGGACTTGGCGCTGATCTGCTGCTGCGACCCTTGTGAAAGCGACTGGGGCTGGTGTCTCTGACACTGCAGATGTTGCAGATGATGATATTTGCCATGCAGCCATTGGCAGCATACCCCTGCAAAAACAAGCAGGTGATATTGCAGATGCACCTCATTTGCTTAGTGCTGCATGCACACAAGTCCTGCAGCACACAAGCGACGAGCATGACACAATGTAGCCAAAATACAATGGCAGGTAACAGACTGCTGACACATGCGTGGCTTGTGCATAACAACTTGTGTTTGAATGACATGCTTCAATGATGCCCCTTGGTCAAGATATGTACATGCTTACAGACTTGGCAGACCTTTGCCTTTTCAAGTGCCAATGCCCTATCTGCCATATGCAAAACAAACTGAATTGGAATTTTCACCTGGCGAGTTCTGGGAGGCTTGCTAGACGTGGTTGCATGACTGACAGCTGCTGCTGCTGCATGGTCCGCAAGGCTTTTGTTTCCAGGGCAGGGCATTTGGCCAGGTACAGCGTAACAAACAGGCTGGCCTGCTCTGAAGCTGATGGCAGGTCCAGCACAAGCTCCAAATTGTAATGCAAGTGCCACTGCAAATCCTGCAGAGGCAAGGCAAGCCTGCACACACACACACACAGACTGACATGGGTGATTGCGATTCTGCTACATCATGACTCTTGTCAGATGGCTGCAGCTGTTGTTGTCACTCGCCTGCATGACAAGGACCCTTTGCAGACACTGGCAGCAGGCTGCTGAGTATGCACCATGCAATTCTGCTTTCCTCAGGCTATGTGTTTGGCACGTGTCACACGGGTACAGCGAGCTTGAGATGTGAACAAATGAAGCAGCTAGTACCTTGCAAGCGCTGTCCTGTCAGCTGCATTCAGCAGGGCTAGCTGCAAAATTCCAGTCTGCAGCTGTGCTCCTGGAAAGCTGCAGCTCAGGCAATGATCCCAGACCATGTCAGCTGATGCAGGCATTGCTGGAGTGACAGCTGACTCACTAAGATGATCTTTGCTTTGTTGCGGATCAGGTGACTGAGCCTGTGCTGATCTGGACATTGTGGCGTCTGACAGTATGCAGGCAGATACTTGTATGGAAGGTGTTTTGCTGCTGGTGCTGTCCCTGCAAGTCAATGGGGAAATGTAACGTCAAGTGCTCAGACAAGTCTGTCTGTGCATTGGAGGTTGATAGTGCTGGCAGGAATTGGTGCATAAGCACTTGCTTATGACATAATAAGCTCTCTGAAAGCCAATTTGCATACACGTGCTGCTTCTGCCTTAGCTTGTGACTTATCTTGCTGCCTCCACAAGGCAGGAAGCGCTGCTTGCAAGGCAGCAGAGACTTGACTGAGACGCACATTGCGCAGCAATGAGCATTGACTGACCAGTCATTGTCAACATGCTTCATCAAGTTGACATGTCGATTGAGGCCCTGGGCATGCAATGTTGAACAGAGCCTTCAGACCCAAATGTTGGAAGCCCATGGATATGTCAGGAATGTATGCATTGAGGTAAGATAGAAGCCGAAACTTTTTATGCTTCTGTACGCACCTAGCAGGGTCATGGAACTCAACTAGCATGCACATGAATCACGACACTGGATCTTGTTACTGATGCAACGCAGCACCTGTGTACCATGAACAAGCCGGCCTGGCCAGACATGACTCGTGCCACACATAGCTAGCACATGCGTGGTGTCACTATTGCTGTTAGTACCTGTACCTTTGTAAAGCAGGCAGATTTATGGCCCGAGCCACATGGCAGAGGACAAGGCCATCTGTGGCATCAGAAGTCTGGCCAGAGGCTGCACTGGGCAGCGAACTCTGCTTCTGCTTGCTCATTGCTTGACTTGAACTCACGCCTGGTGTTGAGCCAAGCAGCATCAGCTCTAGGGTCACTTCCTGTAATGTGCACACGGTCATCTCACAGTATTCGCTGACAGCATGCAGGTTGCTCAACCCTGTCCAAGTCATGCTTGGCTTGGAAGCATTACAGAAGGCAATGCAATGTTGTGTAAACAACAATAGCAACGCTGTGGTTGAGTGTGCCTGTGCTGAGTATGGGCGGTGGCAGCATCATGCACTGTGAATTTTACCTGCTTTTCCTCAAGTCTTTGGCCCAAGAGCTGCTGAGAGCCAGTCAAGCTGTCTTGCTGCAGCGGTTGGAGGCTCAGAGTGATAGGCACACGCACTCCTGTTATCAGTCTATCAAGAAGGCTGCCTACAGTATCCATGGACAGTTGTTTGTGGACTGCTGCAAGCTTCAGAAGACTGCAGTTTCTAAGCAGCATCAAGTTGCAGGTGAACACAGGTGACATTCAAAGCTGACTTTACATACCATTCAGCTGCATGGTTGCCTCAGCGACCAAGGCGCTGCTGCCCACTCCTTCTTGTCTTGACCGCCCCGAACCTGCGCGGAAGCCAAACTTCTTTTGGCTTATGCTGGCAAAAGCACACCGCATGCAGTTGACGCGATGCCTTGGTTTAGTGAACAAAGATGGACTCTGCTTTAGACATGTAGCGTGTGCATGCAACTGCCAGAAGCATGGGCCTCAGAAGCAAAAGTGCAACTTTACAATGTTATCAGCAAGCTGGTCAAGAACAGCTAGTAGTTGGTGTGCTACCTGTATGGTCTATGACATACAGCTCAACCTTGAGCAACTGGCTTGCATCACCCCCATCAAGCAGGTACAGCAGAAATGTACGATTGTGGAAGTCCGGTGCGCATGTGACATCTGAAATGTCTGTCCTGGCTCCCTAGCAAGCAGTCAAGGGCTGAGCAGAAAGCAGAATGCAAAGTGATTGAGGCAATTGTGCTCAGTGCACGGCGGTGTTTGATTGCAAAGGACCTTTTGTCACTGTGAACAAGCTGTTGGATTGGAGTTATGATATACAAGAAAAAGCAGGATCAAGGGTTGGCAGAGCCAAGTCTTACTGTGGCTTGTACATCCCTTGTCCCATCTTTTGCTTGAGCGCTTGCAGTGTGGCCAGGCTGACCAACATGGACAGCAAGCTGATACCGTGCAGCTGCCTGTAAGACAGCGAAAGTAGATTTCGACCATGGATCTCATGAGATAGAGAACGAGGCTCCTTGTGAGGGCAGCTAAGGCAATGCATCAAGCAAACGTGTTGTGAGTAAGCTAAAGCAGCGCTATCTGCAGTTGCCTGATAAGCCAGGTCAAGCAGAGGAACAAGCAGGAGTCCGAATCGCGCACCGTCAAACGCAGGCCAAGCAGCGAAACACGCAGGCCGACAGGCATCTTGTGGTGGGCGGGGACCACCTCAGCCTGACGCTCGCAACAAGAGCTTGCTCAACAACAGCAACACTACGCAACTTATATGATTGTAAACAGACCCTGCGATTTGCCGCACACAGTTAACGAAGACTTTCGATATTTGCTTTCTTGGCGTGGACACCAGCGGGCAGCAGCGATAGGAGAAGCCTTGAGCTCAATCGAGAGCACAAGTTCAAATGATGTTGGTCAAACTTTGACCGTCACAGGAAATCCTCTGTGACGCCGTAAGGTAGTCCTGATGCCTATTCAGGCTTTTGTCACGCTTGCAATGCAGCAAGCTTGCTGTATGCAACATTTGCACTCATTTTCATCGACAGGTGACCCACCCTGACAAAAAAAGCTGCCAGCCAAATATGACAAGCGAGCTGAATAATTTGGTCTCACATAAGAAGCAGAAGAAGAACTGCTTGTCACTGCTTCAGTTCACCTCTTGTCACCGGTGTTGGCTAAGCAGACAGATTGGCATTCTGAGCTGACCCTGATCCATCTCCATCGACAGGAGCGTTGGTCCCACCAGGAGCATTGCCCGTTGCAGGACCATGAGTACCACCAGCGGAAGCATTCCCAGCTTGCACGCCCACAGTACCCTGACCTCCACCAGCAGCGTTATTGCCAGCGTTGGTCCCGGGGTTGCCTTCACCGGCGTTCCCGTTGTTGTTGCCAGCATCGAACATCTCGATCTCGCCGGACACAGTGTTGGCAGGGTTAAAAACCTCAGGGGTTATTAACCTAGTAATTACTTAATAACCGACCCTTAATAACCCTGTGGGAAATCTGACCTTAAAAACCCTTAACAACTCAAAACAGCCACAAAACAGGGTCTACTGGCACATTAAAAGATTTGGGCATGCAACAACACCTTCTGTGATGCTTGATGCACAAGATGGGGGTCCAAGTGCGGCTGTAATCAAGCCTACGGTGGATCTTGTCAATTTTGGGCATGATGAGTCATAGAGCTGATTTCAAAATGTTTGGTCTCAAAAATTTCAAAAACGTTGAAGTACGTTATGGATCACTTGCATTGAGTGGTGGCCAGCTACAATGCCCATTTCTGCCCTTTTCTTGCACTAAATGCTACTAATCAAGACTAGCACGTCTCATGTAGCATACATGTACGCCTAGATTACACTAGTTTTGCACCTTGTCAGAATATGTTCTGCTGGCAGATTCACAGGTTGTTAAGGGTCCCATTGTGATCAGCGGCATCAAGAGACCAAGAATGCACTATTGTTTTAGGTTACTAAGGGTTATTACCGAAACCCTTAAAAAGGTTAATAACTTATTAATCTCCTCCAAACCTTTTTAAGGGTTAATTAGCCAACACTGGCCGGACATGATGCGCTCAAAAAGCTAGTACTGAACCGAAAGCTCCGAAACCAATGTTACAGAGTGAGATTTACAATAGTGGCACCCAAGACCAAGCGTGCGTAGCGGAATCATTAATGACAAGCCTCAACGCATTGAAATGTAGCAGTGTGAGGAATTAGCACCTCGCCATCTAGCTAGCAATGCTTTTTATCCCATACGCGCTCTGCAACAATGGTTTCGGAGCCTTCTAGCACCAAGCCACTATTGTGAATATCACTCTGTAACATCAGGTCCAACATGACACAGCATCCAGTTGCAGATTGTTTGCTTGATCACTCTACAACAGACTTGTGCAAGCAGCACTTCTGGCAGTGACATGTTTCGCAGCTTTGTAAACGTGTGGGTAGTGAGGAACTCAATCAGTACTTGAGGGCCTCGTTGCGAAGTCTGCACCGCACACAGCAAGATAAACAATCATTTCAAACATTACTGTACTTGATGCACTAAACAGACATCGATATGGTCATTCATTTCCTGATTGGACGTTCGCTCAGGCCATACATGACCGCATATAGGACAACATGACTGCAGACTGCTGCTTCTTGGCCCTTCAACCGTCTGTGACACACATTCAATGCCAGAATTTTCGTCATCAATCAAATCGATTACAGCTGACACATGAGCTCTTTCTTCATCCTCGTCATTCTGCTTGGCACTGCCATCACTGCATGTATCATCAACACTAAGATGAACCCTTTCAGTGCCTGCACCTGCAACTGGCGCATGATTGCAATCTTCATCGCTTGCAGTGCTTTGGGCAGCACCCTGACTCTGTGTTGCTATACGTTGCATGGCAGCATTTGCCATGATATCACGCCTGCTAGCACACTTAGCAGGATCTTTTGCCTTTGCTGTAAATTGATGACATATCTGCTGATGAGCATCAGCAGTCTCAGTGACTTGTGGCAAGTTTTGGAGGTGCAAGGGGCCCCCACTGCTGGCCTGTTGGGGTTGTGAGGGCGCCCCGCTGCTTGCATGTGCCCCTTGCTGCCTAGCACTCACTGCGTCAAGATCATTGACCCTGCTCTGTGCACCTGTAAGGTCATGGATGTCTGCTGTGTCAACATCAGCTGCTGCTAAAGCTGCTTTTGTGCCTCTGCCTTTCCTTGTTACCAATCTACTGTTGATGGGCAGACCATTTGCTGCATCTGCTTCAGAGTCTGCAGCGTCGCCTCTCGTTGAGATGCTGTTGAAGAAGTCTGTGATTGCCGGCACACGCCGGTTGCTTCTGGAAGCATCTGGCTCTGCCACATTGCTGGTTCTGGGGCGCTTTGCTGGCAAGGCTGTGCCATCAGCAAAAGCGCTGTTGCTTTTTTTGCTTGTGCCCTTCTTGCCAAACCCTTCTGGCTCTGCAATCTGCATCAATAGCGGTAATGATGACTACAATGTAAATGATCTGGCATAGGCGCCAGGTGTGTGTGGCCCACATATTTGTCTCCGCAGGCCAAGCATGCAAGGTAGTCTGTAGCGTGAGGTTTGCACATATTGAACACAGCAACTCCACACATCACAGTGAACTGCACATGGGTTAGGCTCTCATGCAATTAGCTACAAACTACGCAGATGGGCTTGATGGTTGCGTTGCCTCACGTGGACACATGAGCAATAGTGGTCCAGGCTGATCTCAAGAAGAACACAGTAGGGCAAAATTGTAGCTGCTGCTTGCTTGGGGCAACTTTGACAACTGTGTCCATAGTTGCGACCCCAAGAAGAGTTTTTGCAGTGACCCAAAAGCTTGTCTCAAAAGTGCAAATGCATAAGCCAGCATTGCCAAGACTTGCAGCACCTAAAGCCATATCAAAGCGGCACTAATTTGAAACGATCAAAGTTATGCCAGAGGGTTAGAATAGATGAAACGTGCTGCTCTTTGCAGCTAAGAAGCCAATTGATGAATGTGTGAATGTGTGCTTGGTTGCTTTCCTAACCTTCAGGTTTTGATTGCAAGCATAAGGCCGCTACAGTCTTATGAGGCACACATTGTAGCGGCCTTATGCTTGCAATCAAAATCTGTCTTGACTGTTGCTTCCCTGAAGGTTAGGAAAGCAACAGTCAAGACACTATTGCTTTCCTAACCCTTCAGTGCTGTGGCAGATGATGCATTGTGTGCTTGTGAATGACTGCATTGCGCACCTTGTTGTACTGGCCCCCACAAAACCGTTGGTGCATGTGGAAAGCGCATTTGGTATCTTTGCAATCTGGGCCCTTGCCCTGCCTGCCTCTGCAATCCGCCTCTTGAGGAGGCCTGTTCATGGCACGCTTCACAATATTGCTGCACCTGGGACACTGCAGCAAAGCACAGTTTGCGGGTGTTTCTGTGGACGCTGCAACACAGCATATTGGGTATGCATGATATACTTTTAGGTCAAGAAAGCAGACTGGCATGCTTGATAGTGATAGATCGCATCAGGATCTGCCTGCAACAAAGCACAGCTGATGAGTCTACAGTCTGCCACTTGAGGAGGCTGGCTCATGGTATGCTTCACAATGTTGCTGGAACTGGGACACTGCAACACAGCACAATTGGTGCTTGCTAGGGTCATACCCAACAATGCAGTGATGCAGCATCAAGGGAGTCGCAAAAGAAGAAGAGGATTGCAGCAAAGCGAGACAGCATGTCTGCAAACTGCCTTGTGGGGAGGCCAGTGCATGGCGCGCTTCAAAACGTTGCTTGGACACTGCAACACACCACATTTGGTGTGGCAACAAGCAGCATCAAGGACAGTGAAGGCAAGTCAGCAAGCAAATCTGCTTCAGGCTGCTACACGTCTGCAATTAGTCTGGTATCCCAAGAATGCAAGTGGTAGGGACCAGCTTACGGGTTACAGCGGGTTAACATCACAATGTATGTGACTGACAAGAGAGAGTGAACCTTGCGGATACTCAAGGAAATTGGCGGATGCCTTCAGGTTGTCTTCACACGAGTTGAAACTCAGTCAAGATGCGCACCTGCCAATGATGAGTTCTGTACTGATCCACCTCCGCATGCATAGAATGGAAGACAGTGATGTTATACCCCTGAGGCGGTCTCTGCATTTGCAAAATATAAAATGGTTTGTGTTATGCTTGGATGCTTGAGGAAAAGAGCAAGGTTTATTGCATGTCAGACAAAGCGCTTGAAGAAGGCATAATTTGCTGACAATGAGCAGGTTGCATCAGAGACTGTGTGCTACTGCATGTCTTGCCTGCTGGTCTTGGAAGGTTGCCCGATTTATGAAGTTCATGCGCTCCTGAAAGCGGGCGCCGTGATCCCCTGTATCTTTGATCTTTTGGAGAAACATCCAGGCGTGGATCATCTCATGCAGGAGGACCTCTTTCAACTCCAGACTAGGGCGAAACTGTGGAACAGACAAGCATTGTTCAGTTGAATTTTGAGATGTCAAGCAGATCAATTTGCTTTTTTACCTTTAGCAGCGGCTCCGATAGCTTGATACGGCACCCACCACCTCTTTCATACTGACAAATCCCAGCACAGCTGAAACAGCACAAATGGGTTTACGATCTTGCTTTACAGCTTGCTTAGGCCGATCTGACTTACAGCGTCATGCGACTGCTGCTCCACTCGACAGAGCAAGCGCCTAAGCACCCGTCGAAATACAGCTGATTGTAGTGCAGGAACAGCGCGTGCACGTCGGGAAAGGGGTCGATATCGTCAAAGTCGTCCGTCATTCGACGAGAAACACCGCGTGACCCGACAGCAGCGTTTTGGCCTACACAAATCGAAGCAGGCGTCTTCTGCCTTGCGTGATCGTATGCACAATTGTCTCTCTCTCCCAGTCGAGGCGTGCTTTGCTGACCGCAGCACGGCCATGAGCTCATGCATGCACGTGAACGCGCGGTTTGCTCTGAAACCAAAGGCTGCAAATTTGGCTGCCAGTGTGTTTGGGAAACAATGATGGTCATGTAGCTCGCTCATGGATCTCTGTCTGGCTGAAAATAAAATTGTATAACCCATACATTCAGATAGATTGAAGTACCACCTGTGTACTACTGAAATGTCATTAAGCGTTGCTGATTGGATTCAGGCGAATAAATGCGTTTTGACTCCAAACAAAATGTGACACTTGCAAGCACTTTTTCAAGGGGGCCTGCCTTGAGCAGGCAGCAACAGCTCCTGACTGGACAAACTGCACTACGATGAATCGACTAGAACTCATCTTTCATAATTGTAACACATTGACAAGCAATCACTAACTTGAAGCCTACATGTTGATTGCCCTGTGCAACACTTCCACCAAGAATACTGGCACACATGAGAGTGCTTGCTGCAGTGCATGATGACTGCAATCATAAGATTAGGCAAGAAGACCTGACAATGACCAGGAACATCGTGCCCAGCTAATGACACAGACAAGCTGAAAACCAATATCATATCTTGGTCATTTCAGCAATACAAATAGCTGTTGACTCCTAGCTACACAATAAACCTAGCTACCACTATGCCCAACAGCATACACAGCACACTCAAAGCAGCTAAACTAAACCTTGGCCAAGCGCTGTTACCACTTGCAGGCACCCCATGCTGACTGGCAGCAAGAACTTTGACCAAAGCTTGCATTTCAATGGCTAGCTGTTGATGTGTCGCAGTCAAGGCCTGTATCTGTTCTACCAGGGCACCTGTGCTGTTGAGAGGAGCGTTCATTTCAGTATGCTTCCTGAGCACGTCCTGAGACAGTCGTGTTTGCGAAGGTGCCTGCAACGCCAGCTCGATCATTGACATTGATTTAGAAAAAGAGGAGAGCCTCTTGTGGGACAACGGTATTGTACGCTTTTTGAGCAAGATGTTCATAAGGCAGCCAGATAGCATTGCAGGCAATAATGCTTGTGAAGTACAGTCTTCCATCATTACACAACAAAAATGGGCACAGTTCTGGCTTGCAAAAATGAGTTCACACCTGAGCGTTAAATCTCAAGTGTTAGTGCCCTGAATGTTGCTGCAATCACAGCTATGCAGTCCATGATTGTACTGCATTGCAGTTGCTGGCATGCCATTTGCTTGCAACAGCTAAGCTAAACCAAGATTGTCTTGTTCTTGTGAACTACCTTGGTTTCCCAGGAAATGCTGGCAGGCAATTGTAGCAAATCTGTCTTCATGGGCAACTCTGTTGAGCTGCAGCTATGATAACGCATATATTGCAACAATGATCACTGACATGTCCTTTACTTATAGCAATGTACATCAGGGAAAACAGCTTTGTTTGATGACATACCTTGGTCTCCCATGGAATGCTGGGAGGCAGTTGTAGCTGGTGAGTATCCAAATGCAAGCTCTGTTGAGCATGTTGCTCTGGAATTTGACCACTCAAGGCTTTGCTCATGCCGCCATTCAGCACAGGTGCAGCAGAGTCACTGATTGACTCCTGCATGGGGCTTGGCGTAAACGGCAACTCCTGGCGAGAACCTCTCGCCAAAGGGTCGAGATCATCCAGAGAGCTTGATGCCAAGTGGGCGCCTCCATTAGTCATCTGGTGGATCTTATCCGAGCTTTGGCGCATTTGCTGACTTAGGAGGGAGCGCTCCGTGGAGCCAACCCGAGATGGTCCGCCTGAAAGACGATCTTCTGAAGTGCTCCGCCTCCTTATGGGGACGTCCACAGGCTGTGATGACGGCACTGCACAACACCAAGTGCAATCACAGCCCACAAAAGCATAAGCTGTGTTGTGCCCTACGCTGCAGGATTGTTTGTCTGAGTGCAGAAAAGAGAAAGTGTGCATTGTGCTTTTCAGCCTGCTCATTGCAACGTGCAGACAAGCTGTGATGACAAGCATGTGTGACAACAAGACAACACAAAATCAGAAAGCGCGCCAAGGCAACAACTGTTCAAGATCAGTTGATCTGTTGGCGTGAACGCACACTGAAGCTCAACAAATGCTGTTAATACTGCTGAAGAAACTGATGTCTTTTGGACGTGACAAGTCAGCAGAGCAGTGTATCATCACATACTTCACTCCATACGCAACGAATGATATTTGCGAGTGTGAGTACTGACATGTATTGCACCTGGTGAGGTATGCAATACATTGGCGCCAGTACGTGACACACATCATGCAAGTGTTTTGATCTATGAATCACTGAAAGTGAGAGTATGCTGGTCACCTGCAGCAGAACACGGTTTACATACAACGCTCACCTGCAAAGCCTGTGAAACTTTGCTCATTGGCAGCTCGGCCACAAGATCCTGCTAAGCCACCATTCATGTGATGTGAAGACACCTCGTCTTGCCCAGGTGAAGATTCTGCAAGACAACAATAGTAACAATAATAAAGATAATAATAATAATAATAATGATTACATGTTCCAGCATATACTGCTAGGTATGTGTGGCACAAGTCCTATCTCCAAGACAATACACTCGAAACAAGCAGGCCTACAGATCATTGCCGTGATGTTGCTGCTGCATGTCAAATGCGTGCTGCCATGACTTGATCCATCTGTGCATACAGGGCAGCACTCCAGATAACCTGCGCTGATTTCACCAGCCTGCCACTGTTGCAACCAGGAGGCAGCAACGCAGTTTGTTCTGATTGAGTGGAGTGCGCGTGTCTAGGTGATGATACAGCTTGCAAACAATTTGCAACTGAGGGTTCCACGCTGTCCCTCCTGAGGCTGTCAAAGAAAGAGCTAGACTGGAAAGGTTCAATCCATGCAGCGCTTATGACGTCTTGTCCATGACATTGGCTTGGACTTGAAAGCTTGGTGACTTTTGACAGCTAAACTGGCGTTTCAGAAGCTGTCACCTTCAGGGCATGGTGCTGTGCCTCATGAATTTGAGTGATGCACATGCCATCGTCACATGGTGTTCATGTTTACCTGATGGTCCCATGCTGTTTCTCATCAGGCTATTGCGCATGGAGCTGGACCGAAATGACCCAATTGGTGAGGTGCCAATGATGCTCTCATCCAGCACTGTCTGCCCATCTACCACAAAGCGCTGCCGCATGTCCTCAGTCACATTCTGAAAGCTCGCTGTCAATTGCTCCAGCTGAACCTACAGCAGCATTTGCATGATTGATGGCCTGTCCATGGCCCAAGCAGTTTTGTGCTGTATCACGTCAAATGTGTATCAAATGATCATTGATCAGATGATAAGTGAGGTCAGCAGTAGCTGCCCATGTATAAGCGCTGCCGCATGTCCTCTGTCACATTTACAAAACTGGTTATCAGCTGCTGCAACTGGGCAGCAACAGCAGGCCTATGTTTTCAGCACGATTTGGTGAACAAAGAAAAGGAGATCACACACTCTGTTTTGTTACTGGTTGACGCGCAGGGACCAGCAGTCAAGCATGACTGACAATTTGGCTTACTTGAAACAGCAAGTACATATTTTGAATGCATTGCAGGTCGGTTGCCGGCATCAAGCTGAAGCATCACAGCATCAACACTGCCCATGGCAAAAACTCAGATTGTGAAGATGACAGAACAAGGCATGCCAATAGCGCTGCAACAGGGGGCTTGTGATGCAAGCTGCTACAAAGAGCAGGGCATGACAACAGCACCACATTTGCCTTGTGATGCAAGCTGCTGTAGAGAATAGGGCATGCCCACAGAACAACAAGTGCCTTGTGATGCAAGCTGCTACAGTAAACTCTTGTTGTAAGGACACTTGATATAAGGACAATCTTGATGTAAGGACAGTGCTGTTGGTCCTCAATCACTGCATTCTGACTGCAGTAGTCCCTCTGAGTAAGGACAACTTGATGTAAGGACAAATTGCATGGTAACCAGAGCAGTTGTTACAACAAGAGTTTACTGTACAAAGAACGAGGCATGCAGAAGCTTGCAGAAGTCTTACCTGTTCAATGTAGGAGCGAGCTATGTAGGTGCCATCAAGCCCAAGCCGCCGGCCAGCTTCAGCTACCACTGAGCGATCTTTGCCTTGAATCTACACGTCAGGCAACACATTGGCGAAACAGAAACGCTGTAAGTTGAGTATCTTATGGCTGTTGATCTGCAGCAGAGAACACAGCTTTGTAAATGGCTCTGATTGGTCCGAGCAAATCCCACTGCCTCGGAAAAGCATGTCATATCTTTTGGAATCATATCATATGGATGACTGCAAAAAGCTCAGCGGACTGATGCCCAAAGTCAGGAAGCAAGAGAAGACGTACTCAATGTTTGCAGCTTTGTCCAGGTATCTTATCAAGGATGTTCTTCCTTTTTCTGTTTGGTGTTTGTTGTTTTGGTTCTGGCTTGAGGTTCTGCCGTGAAGGTGCCTAGGACTAAAGGGTTTGAAGCAGACAAGACAAGAGGCGTGACAGCAAGGATACCTGTACAAAGCTGCGGCCCATGCCTTCAATAGTGTCGACCTTGATAGTGAGGCGGTCATCTGTGTGGATGATGCTGGTGCGCTTCATAATGGTGCCAATCTCATACCCCAGCGCCATTAGACCTCCCAGGATACGCACACTCACCTGAAAATCGGAGGGAGTAGTGTAAGGTCCAATGCTGACAACACATGTGTTTCCAAATGCTGGTTTGCCTCGTGATGGTGCCAGCTTCATACCCCAAAGCCATGAGACCTCCCAGAATGCGCACACTCACATGGACGTTGCAGGCAACACATTGAGGATTGAACGTTGACAATGCATCTGTTGGCAGTTGCTGGTGCACGTAATGATGGTGCCAATCGTGTACCCCACCGCCATGAGACCTCCCAGGATATGCACACTCACCTGGACGTCACAGGCAACACATCAAGGATTAAAAAGGAGGTTGTGAACACACTTCAGGGTCTGACCAGTGAACATCACATGCAATGCAAGTTCACACCTGAATCAGAAACCAGCTTTTCTTGCCAATCACCATAGCTTTGCATCATGGAAGCACAACCCAAAAAAGTAAACTTGAAGCTTCATGAATCACAGCTTGACACCATGAAAGCGTACCTCAAATGTGATTCTGGGTGAGATGATGAAAGGGCCATCAACCACCCATTCCTCAAACATGAGATTATATCGGCCATCTCTGTTGCGCATCCTGAGCCAGGACTGGCATGTCTCTGGGTCCTCATTGGGCGGCAGCAGGTAGATATCGTATGTCTCTGACTCCTTGCGCTCTTTATGCTCGTTCTGCAAATGCAGAATTTGATTGTTTGTTTAATTAAGAAAACATGACAGTACCTTTTATCTGTCTTTGATGCGGCCTGTTGTACAAGCACATGCTTTGTTCAGCAGAAGAGCAAGGCTTGTGTGTGTATTTGTTCAGTCAGAGCTGCAATTCCAGTGACCAGACAGCAGACCAGACCAGTAATGTACAAGGTCAGACAGATTGCAGTATCAAAGAACAGTGTGCAGACCTGCAAGCTTACAAGGACTATGCACGCTCTTGGCCAGGAGCAAGTCTCTGAAATGGCTCACACACCTTCAGCAGGGAGTGAATTGTGTCCTTGGAGACCTTGCGATCAGACTTGAGGATGTAGGTGGGATCCATGAAGCCTGAGAAGGGGTTGAAGGTGTTGTAGATCTTCAAGTGCGCTGTCTTCAGGTCTGGCTCTATAAACGCCTTGTACATTGGGTACACTGTGTCTGAAATCTGCATGACAATAGACAATCTGTGTTGATTTCAACATGTCTGAGCAAGGACTGCAGGTGATGTTATGGTAACAAGTCAGCAGTCTCATTGTAGCATCCATTGTATCTCAAGTCAAAGCAAACCAGCAAATCGCCATACGTAATACTCAATACACAATATGTAATATGCAATTCACAGTATTTCAGAGTGTGAATTGCTGAGATGCAGTGCAAACTGTCAAGTACGCAACGTGTTGGAGTCAACAGGTAATACCCAACATGCAAGTATTTTAAAGTATCAATAACTGAAATGAAGAACGTGGTGATTTATTGTCGACAGCATTCTTCTGAGGCAGTCAGGCATGGCGGACAGGGTGTTACAATTCAAGAGAAACACATCCACGATAGAGTTTGGCAACCAGGGCCTGCAGAAACTAGAACAGAGCAGGTGGAAGATAACATCCTGCGCACCTGTTGAATGATCTCCTCAGGTGCTTGCCCAGACCTGTTGATGTCTCGCAGGACTCGCTTCACCAGGTCAAAGTGCACTCCACCTGTAATGGACACCCTCAGATCCTCCAGTGGCCTGCATGCAATGGCGCCAGTGAAGAATCACAGCGTGGCAGGTTTGCATCGCAGCAATATACTTAGTTTGCACCTCTTCTAGATTTTGCATAAGAGGTACGGGCAATACCAAAAAGCAATGCATGAAACTTATTTGAGCAACGGCAGTAAAGGCTGCATCACCCGCTTCACCAGGTTGAAGTGTAGCCCACCTGTAATGCACACCCTCAGGTCCTCGAGGGGCCTGCATGCAGTGACAGCTGTGAAAACACGCTGTTGTAGGCTTGCGTTGCAGCTTGTACTCAGTGTCCTGCACCTCTTGTAGACTGCACATAGATTGCACAGGCAACGTTGAACAGCAACTCATTCACTTCATCTGGTTGACTGCAGTGAAGCTTGCAGCACCCGCTTCACTGTATCAGAGCATACACCACCTGTGATGGACACCCTCAGGTCCTCTAGTGGTCTGCATGCAGTGACAGCAGCGAAAACACGCTGTTGTAGGCTTGCGTTGCAGCATACACTCAGCGTCCTGCACCTCTTGTAGACTGCACATCGGTTGCACAGGCAACACTGAAAAGCAACTCATTCACTTCATTTGGTTGACTGCAGTGAAGCTTGCAGCACTTGCATCAGCAGATCAAAGGGTACACAACCAGTGATGGGTACCCTCAAGTCCTCCAGTGGCCTGCATGCAATGGCAGCAGTGAAGACACGCTGTTGTAGGCTTGCATTGCAACATATACTCAGTGTCCTAGACTGCACATAGGTTGCACAGGCAACATTGAACAGCATTTCATTCACTTCATCTGGTTGACTGCGGTGAAGCTTGCAGCACCCGCTTCACTAGGTCAAAAGTGTACGTCACCAGTGATGGACACCCTCCAATCCTCCAATGGCCTGCATGCAGTGACAGCAGAGAAAACACGCTGTTGTAGGCTTGCATTGCAGCATATACTCAACGTCCTGCACCTCTTGTAGCTTGCACATAGTTTGTACAGGCAACATTGAACAGCAACTCATAAACTTCATTCGGTGACTGCAGTGAAGCTTGCAGCACCCGCTTCATTAGCATGCACAGGTCACAGCAATGGAGGGGGATGGCAACACAGCAATCCTGCACTGCTGCAATACATTAGGCTTCCAGCAGCCATGCTACACTTTTGTTGATATAGACCAGAAGAGAGCTGATTCAGAGAGCGCAATCGGATCTCGGAAGACCTCCAACTGCTGCATATCGTTGTGTGCAAACGCTGCTATATGCACGCACACCAGCCACCAGGGGTTTCTATATCCTCAGCAGAAGGGCAGACAAGAGGTTCAAGCATTTGAGGTTGAGTGTGCTATACCAGCACATGACAAGACCAACCTGAGGCGCGTGCTGAGTGAGTATATCCCCTCAATAATGACCACCCTGGACGTCGGCTGCAGCTGAGTCCTGTAGCCCACCCTTTTGCTCTGCTTGAAATCGTAAATAGGCACCTGCAACCACACAACATTAGATAGCAAAACACTGCAGGCTTGGGTTGTTGAAAACGTCTGCGAGGGCAGCAGTCAAGCTTGAAATGCCATACGATGCAATACTGACCTGAGTAGACTTGCCAGACTTCAGATCATTGATGTTTGACAGCAGAGTCTCGTAGTCTGTCAGTCTGGGATCTGCATAGCATTGCCATGGCTGCAATGCTTTTGCACCTTTGTGACGGACCAAAGTCTCACAAGCAAATGTGCAGCAAGCTAAAACAGTGCTTCTGACGTGACAATGGCTCAATGCTGGCAGCTTTTACTTAGAATGCAACAAAAGGCCAGGAGAAAGCACTTTGATGTTTTCAACAAGTGTAATGCATTCCCATAAAGTCTAAGCTGTGCAGCAATGGCTTTCATGGACTGTAAACGGTTATAGCGCAGAGGATGCAGAACTTGAATGCACACAAAGCACTCACCATCAAAGTTGCTGTCAATGACCCTGGTGCCGTCGTTGTAGTTGTCCATGGACAGAATGGCACATCCTGCAGTAAAAATTTTGTTTGTGCAAAGCCTTGCTGTTATTCCAGTCTTGCAAGTATAATGGCTTGTTGATGCACAGTCCCAAATTAGTCTTATGCGCATCAGTCATGCCGAGCATTGCTCAATGCAATGACATCATGACACTATGAAGCATGCAAGCACCATCAAAGTTCTGATTCATTTTGAGTCAGTTTAGCTGAGCATCGTCTGCTCACCTGGCAAAAAATGCTGAACCTTTTCAGAAAAAATTGTCTTTCCAGAGCCAGAAGGGCCGGCCAGCCCAACCTGCAGTAGTCAGCTTGGTGTGTCACAGTCTGCAACAATGCAATTGAGTAAATCAACAGTGCATGGACATACCAAATGCATGCATGGCTATGACATGAGCACAGGCTGTCCAAGCACAACTTGCTGAAGTTTGCAGCGGATGTCACTGAAAGACAGGATGACAGGCCAGGTGCAGTGTGGCATTGATAGCAACAGGAAGCCAGCCAGCCTGGAGTGATGACCCACCACAATCACACCCGAGTTGTGTCTTGTCAGATACTGTACTGCCCTGATAAAGACAAAAAAGCCCTGCAAAACCATCACAGCATTTCAAGGTTGCATTCCAGTTGAGTGATTGGACATAGTAAGCAAAGCGGACAAGCAGGCATGAGCAGGAAAGGATTAGCTGTGCTGACCTTGTCAAAGGACAGCTGCTCGTCAAGGGGTTGAATCGCATATTTGATTTTGCCATTGGCGCTTTTTACTTTGACTATCTCCAGCTGGTCTTTCAGCAGGCCCTGTCAGACGCTCGTTTGAAAATTTGTGCTTGGCTGTTTTGAGCTGCCTGATTGAACATAGGTGCAAAGGCACAAGCACCTTTTTCTTGAGGCCAGTTCGGCCCAGCGGAGGAGCAGAGTCGCCGCGCTGCACGCCCATTTTGACGAGCTAAGGCACACTCGGGCTATAGATACGCTTGTTCTTGCTCTTCAAACCGCCTGCATTGACTGATCTGCAACACGGCCCTTGAACGCCTCATACGGCTGTTGATACGCAACTGACCACGAAGGAGTTCGGCACTGCCTGTGAATGGTCTCTGGCTTGCTTCAAGAGTGTCGGCGGTATAATCTGGGCAAATTGGACTGTCTGTAACACGCAGTCAGCTGTATTGAAGTCGAACAGCACGTCCGTTCATCTCCTTACCAAATGTATGTGACGAATACTTGACAGCTGCACATGAAGCTGCCATGCTGTCAGACAGGTCTGCATGCAACACTGCGCATGCTGCCTTTTCTTGTGGCTCAACAGCGTCGTCTGGTTCACGAAATCATGGCACTCGGCTGTCTTCAGTCACATAGAGGCCATACTAAAGGCAGACTCCAGGTAGTCTGAAGAGTCTTTAAAAAGTTGTGAAAACTGTACTAAGTGTATAAGTGAGCGTTACAGACCTACCAGAGAAGAAGACTGAAGGGAGCGCTGCCATGCCTATGCTTTTAGGGTGAGCGCATGTCAGAAGCTGCTTGACACAACCCTAATTGGATTTTCGTTATCAAAACCCACCCGAGGCCTCTTAATAAAGCGTTGCAATTGATTTGACTACCTGTTTACTGACCCCAGAACCCTAAACCGTGACATAACCGTGCAAAAGACTTCGAAATTTTCAAACCCTATTATCAATGGTCAGTCAAGCACTTATATATTGCAGAGCACATCGATGAACAGAGATATCTATGAACAACTGCACAAGCTGCACTGTGAAAGGTGATGATGTCACAACAATCCAAACATTTGTCACACATCACTAAGTTTGACTGCAATGTGAACACCAGTTGGTCACAGCAGAGCTTCTGTTGTGGAATCATGTTGAGGCGCCCCTGCAGAACCGTGAAGAAAGCCAGGTGCTGCCAGCAACAAGCACAGTGTCAAATATATACAATAAGACTCACCAAGCCTTGTTGTGACGAAGCCACGACCCTTTGTACAAGTGCCAGCTGAAGATACCCAGACTGAAATGCTGCTGCTGCTGCCGCCGCTGCTACTACTGCTACTGTTGCAAGTCATTTTAGACTAAAATAGTATAGAATAGGCTATTGCAAAAGCTGCTGCTGCTGCTATTGTTGCTGCTGCTGTTGCTGCTGCTGCTGCTGCTGCTGCTGCTGCTGCTGCTGCCGTTGGTGCTGCTTCTGCAGAGCAGTCAGTGACTGAACGCATTCCATTTGGCCATACTGTGTCAGCTGTGACATAGCAAACAAAGCAGACTCAGCTTCTTTCTGCAACTTTGTGGCCAGGGATGTTGTGTTGTTTGACGACAGATGCTGACTTGTTGGGTTTCTGCAGTTTGAGGATTTGGAGCGTGCATGTATGGGATATCTGACCGGTGCTGCACCGTCGATGACTCCTGAGATTCTATCATGCCTCACCAAACTTGCAGAGCGTCTTGGGCTTCCAAGTTTGCTGGAAAGTATTGCCGATAGGCTGGTGACAAAGTCATGGGAGACTTGTGCGAGTCCCCTAGCGTTCATGACAAGCTATTTCTACAAGACAAATCAAGACGTGACAGCATTCTTGCACCACCCTGATCGCGGTGCATGTGCAGAGCTGCAAGTGTCACAGGTTTTGGAAGATGCAGGTCTTTCTGAAAGTGCCATTCCAGATGTTGTGGACGTCACGTTGATGGGACGTTCAGAGCTTGACATGTTGTTCAGGATACTCCTAAATGAAGGTCACTGCAGTCAAAACCTATTGATGCGCAAAGCATTACATCGGCATCTGAACTACACAGCGCCTCAGCTGCACAGCAATAGACACACAAGCATTCTGGACAACATCATGATGCCAGACTCCACAAGAACTCTCCCACTTCCTGCCTCAGGCATGCAACTGATCATATCAAGGAATGAGGTTGATGGTGAGAGCAACTGACCTGCACCCTGAAGTATTGAGCACATCTATGGTCTGCCTCGGTATCAAGCAAATTCAGATCTTTGCCTGACAGCGCAACTGCATGATGGTATGCAATCAACTGCAGCTCATCCTAAACATGCAATATTGCTTGCAGGTGACTCTGTTGGCCTGTATGTTGGGCCGCAAAGTTTGCTGGACCCTGTACCTGATACCTTCACAATATTTGCTACTGATAAGGAGCTGCCCTACATCAGAGCACCATGGACTTGCACTGCAAAGATGCGCGAAAGGCTGGAAGGACAGGACTCTGAATATAAATTGAAGAGATTTTGGGGCGCTCATGGATTCCTGTCTGCAATACCAAAACTTTATCCAAAGGACTATACAGGACCTTTCTGCATTGGTGTCACATGGACTGTGCCCACGCCATCCATCAAAAACAGCCCTTCAGCTGACTCATTGTGAAAGGCTGTTTGGGCTGCTCATATCCTTTCATTTGCACCTGGCAAGCCAGCAAAGAGCCCACAAAGCACCATGTTTTTGACTCAACAGGATTGCAATGCGCAGCAGACCTGGCAAATTCATGATCTGCAACGTAGATATGGCATCCGTTTCAACATCACTGTATGCTATCAAAGTGTGTTTGCTCTTTGATTGAATCCGCTTGATACGTAGAAGGATCTGATCCTTTCCTTTGCTAGCAAGGGTGCCATGTCAGCACAGAAGTTACATGCACTGCACATGCGTAACATGTCAACATGCTGAATTCAGCTGTACTGCACAAAGTGCTAACACACAGTCTTTGATATGTTCCTGTCATGCAGTACGGAGCACAGTCACAGCGTGTACTTCAATTGGTCAAAACAGATTTGGAAGCAGCACAGCAGCATCTTTGTAAGGGTCAGGTGCTTTCAGCAGAAAGCAGGCTTTGAAGGTTCAACAGCTGTTGCCCAAATGCATGAGGTCAGCTGTGTCTGCAAAACCCAGCGACTTTGTATGTGCCCACAACCAGTGTAAGGCCATATACTGCACCACAGCATGTGTGGAGCTGCCACTTTCCTGCAGCACTGCATCATGCTGCATGGCAAATCCTTCCTGCAAGAGGCAAGCTTGCACATGCTCCAGCTAAACAACTTGAAACTGGTGGACAAATCACAGCGCAGCTGGAGCTCAGGCTATCGTACAACACAGATGCAGCAGCATCAGCGACAGCTACTGTAAAATCTATATCTGTGCAGTTTGTGCAGCATATGCATCAGCTGCGGTGTGAGTGGTGTCACAGATGCTCTGATGCCCAACTGACCTCTGAGTCTCAAACAAGTCGAAAATTTGCAATGCAGTTTCAGCAATCACATCAATCAGAAATTTTTGACACTCGCGAGCAGCCGTGACAACAGCAGTAGATGTGCCCCCCAGATGCGACCCTACGACGGTATCATTGTGCCTTAGAGTCGCTGATTGCTCAGCAATGCGCTCATAGGTCGTCTGCACCAGTCTTGCCGAAGCCTGGCAAAACTCAACTTCCTTTCATGGCTGATGTGGTGAGCACAGAAAAGGTGCAGCAACGCAGAGCCATAAGCGAGGAGTTCGCAGACGACGAAGACTTCACGCCCGAAGAGTTGAGGTGAGAAAGCAGCCTTCGTGCTTTGGTGCTCAGGGAGACTTTCTGATGCTGAAACTTTTTGTTTAAACACAGCCTGGTCCAGCAGCTTCTACCTCCTGAGAGGTTCTTGCGTGTAATTTCGGCTCTGAGAGTGACATTGGAGGGCCGCACCGTCGCAGGCAAGACCACATTTCGCTTTCACGGCTTTGCATTGCAGCAGATGTCCTTGACCCCAAGGAGTTCAGCTGTATTTGTCTGCGTGAAGTGCAGCAATGAGGCAGCATGCGCTCTTGCATACATGTGGCAGCCATTGTTCCGGTTTCTGCAGTGTATCTGGTACAAGATATGAACGTTGTCATGGTTCTTGCTGCAACTTGCTGCTCTTTTGGCTGCAGACGTATTCAGTACACCAGCCAAACGGCTGCAGCCTTTCTTTCAGGCAAAAGGTCAGTCAGCGCAAACCACACAGACTGTGAAAGGTGGTCATCAGCCCCTTGCAAGCCACTCAAAGCCCCACAGTGCAGACAGCAGCGAAGATGATGAAGGGGTAAGCTGTCTGTATGACAACTTCTTTTGAAAAGCACAGCTCAAGCCAATGCAGCTTCAAATTTTGTGCATGGGTTCCGATAGTTGAATCAAGGAAGCTGTGTTAAAGCAGCTGCGCCATGCTGTGTCTGCAATTCAAACTGTGCTGCTTTCTTAGCTCGCCAAATACCATGCAAGCCGTTTTGCTTGAATATGCTGGCAGAGCAGCATGTTGCCTTGACACTGCGGCAGATGGCTCCAGGTGAATGCCATGCCTGCACTTCAACGAAAGTCTCATTCCATTCTTTGACAATGCAAGACTTTTGATACAATTTGAATATTGTGCAGGTTGGCACTCCTCCTCGTCAAACTGCCACAGCAGCATCAGCTTTTCAGAGCAGGCTAGCAGCTTCTTCTCCAAGCTCATGGAACAGCGATGATGAAGAGGAGCAGTCTCAGACTGCAGCGCTTGAGCAGCCAGAGTCAGGCAGCAGCCAACACCTGTCAAGCTTGAGATCAAAGCCTGGGCTTGCAAACAGAAAATCTTCTCAGCATCTGTCACCTGGTGACAATCAGCCAACTCAGCATGAGTCACCAGGAGAACGGGCAAGAGGCAGTACAAGCCTGGCATCAGGCTCAGGCAGGCGTTCAGCAAGCCTAGGCAGTCATGCAGCTGAGGCACAGAAGTCATCAGCGCCTCTTTCTGGCGCCACTGTCAGAAGGCTATTCCATGACGCGTCAAGCCCTGTAGGCAGCACAGCAGCCAGGGATGAACTTGGTGACTCAGTGCCTCAGTGGGCGACTCAAGCAGGTCAAGACCGTGAGTTTGGATTGCAGAGACTGCAATGCAGTAGCAACTCTTCAGCAGGATCAGGTGCTGTTGCCAGCCCTAACCAAGGTCAAGGACAAGGTCACACTACAAAGCGCAACTATGCTGCTCATCACAGCCAAGCATATCCAACTCAGCTGCCAGGCGTGTCATGTGACAGTGATTCAGAGCCAGATGAGGGTTTTGGACCAAGTAGCCACAGCCATGCACAGCATGACAGGGTGGTAGATCCACCAACACATGGTCAGTCAAACCCACAGCTGGAAAGCAGGACTGCGCTGAACAGGATGCAGCTGCCTGGAAAGGACTCTGTGCAGCGTTTCTTGGCAAGGCTCGACTCGCCACACAACAGAAGCACTCAGGCAGGCTCAGCTGTGCAGCCTTCACTGTCAACCCACGAATTTGCCCAACACCCGAGACGCACAGCTGTGCATCATCCCATGCCTGTCTCATGTGAGTCATCAACCTCCAATGCAGCTTCCTGGTCACAGTCACAGCAGCAGCCAGTCACGCAGCTGCAGCAAGACAGGTCTTCCACAGATGCAGACGAGCTTGCCTTGACCAGCATTACATCAGCAGGGAGGTGGACCTCTGCAAATGGACCAGACAAGTTTGCTCTGATCAGCAGTGCATCAGCAGGGAAGTGGGAATCTGCAAATGATGCAGACAACACTGCTCTGATCAGCAGTGTACCAGCAGTGGAGTGGGTTCCTGCAGATGATACAGCAAGCAGCCCAGTGCAGACAGCGGTGGCAGCTGTGGCCAGCAGGTTGCAGTTGGTGCAGCAGGTCTTGTCCAACGCTGAGGGTAGACTGGCGCACCTCACAGGCAGGAGGGCTGCTTCCAGGTACATTAACTTGTACGCAAACTTGATGTTAGGACATTCTTGATGTGAGGACAATGCAATTGATGGCCAATCACTGCATTCTGACTTCAGTGGCAACTCTGAGCAAGGACAATGTGATGTAAGGGCAGATTTTTTTGGAAACCAAAGCTTTCGTTTTAAGCTTTGAAAGCTTTATTTTCCAAAGAGAAGTCACTATATGAAGTACTCTCATTGGTTGATTGCATGATCTATCAAAGGACAGGTCGTCTTATGTCCTTGCTCAGAAGTACTATCGCAGTTGGACTGTAGTGATTGCTTCCAAAATGCATCAAAACTTTGGAACAGAAAAGTCTTTGCATCAATGTCATGATGTTGTGAAATCACTGTGTTGGGCTGTTGGGCTCCATGCAAGCAGTTGAGCATTGCTTGTGGAGCAAGTCATACAAAATGCGCCCATTTTGGGTATGCACCTCTTGGCATTACATAGTAGACCATGTGTCATGGTGGGCCTTGTGTTTCCATCATTGAAGTGATGCACAACTTGCTGCTGGGCGGTTCTTGATCATCTGATGGTCATTGTGATGTTGCAAGCTTGTCTTGTGTTTTGCATGCATCAATCAATTCTGCATGTGCTATGGCTGTTGGCGAGGGTTGCCATCTTCCCACTGCTGAACTTGTCGTGTGTAATTTTGATGTCAGTGTGAAATGCAGGCAGCATGCAGCTGAAGAAGAAGAGGCAGCCTTGCAGCATGACAAAGCAGCACCCATGCAGCATGATGCAGCACCACTTCAGCCTGGCGTATGTATGCTCCAGCCAAACAAGAGCATCGCTGCACAGCTTCACCAGGCAGCACTTATGCAGCTTGATTCAGCACACATGCAGCAGGACCCAGCAGCAGCCAGTGAGCCTAGCAGTGGAGCAGCTTCAGATGACAATGCTGCAGTCATGCAGCGTGACGAAGACAGTCTCTACCAGCCTGACAGGCAAGATGTTGTGCAGCTTGACAGGACTGGGCACAGTCGCCACGAGCGAACGCTGAGTGCTGGAGACATGCATCAGCGTGACCAGGCTTCAAACATGCAGCATGAACAGACAGCGCACATGCAAGGTGGTCTGGAGATACACATGCAGCACAACGAGGTAGAGCTCATGCAGCAGGAAGATGAAGCACCCATGCAGCAGGAGCAATCACCGTTCTTCCAGCATGAAAGCGACGTGCAGGTGCAGGACAGCAGCAGCTTACAGATGCAGCAGGGTCAGCCAGGGCATATGCACCATGATGTTAGCATGTTGCATGAGTTCCCCGCCATGCAAGATGATACTGGTGCTTTGCTGCAGCATGATGAGGCAGGAGCTGTTCAGTATGACGAGCCAATCCTGCAGCCTGACAGCAAAGAGTTCATGCAGCATGACCAGACGGGGCAAATGCAACATGACTCAACAGCACTCACCCAGGACCACTCACAAGCTCCCGTGCAGGTCAGCATGATGCAGCGCAACCTGCAAGCACCTGTGGATGATTCAGAATCAGCAGTACAGCATGACAGTGTGAGGCAACATGGTGCAGAAACATCTGTACAGGATGGCAGTGATAGGCAGCATGAGTCAAGAAAAGCTGAACAGCATGACAATGGCAGGCAGCATGGTCCACAAGCAGCTGTACAGCATAACAGTGTTGAACAGCATGATTCACAAACAGCTGTGCAGCATGACAGTGATAGACAGCATGGATTCAAACCAACTAAACAGCAGGACAATGGCAAGCAGCGTGACATGGAAGCAATTGCACAGCATGCCAGTGGCAGACAGCAGAGCCCTGAAGGTTTGGAGCCAAAAGCAAGCAGAGTTTCTGACATGATCAGGCGGTTTGATTCTGGCAGCAGCTGGGGCCCTGCCCCGCAAAGCCCTGTCAGCAGGGGCTCTTCCAAGCAAAGCCCTGGCACTCACAGCCACCTGATTAGCCGCTATCACCCTCAAGCATCTGTGAGTCCTTCTGCACAGCGTTTAAGTCAAGAGCACAAAGAAGCACCAAGTGTCGAGGGAGCATCACACATGCGCAACAGCAGGGGTGAGTCAGCATTGTCAAAGCCTGTATCAGCTGCTGAGAGTCAGAACATGGATCTCGACAGTACAACCAAAAATGCGTCTGAGAGCCCAAGTGTGATGCACATGGGCAAACCAGATCAGTCCATGGCACAGGGCGGTCCAGCACTGCCCCAGGCTGAGGGGCAGGGCACTTTGGCACAGCCCCAGCTTGAAGAGCAGGGTAGTCTAGCCAAGTCCCAGCTCACATGGCAGGGCAGTCTGGTGGTGCCTCACCTCAGAAGTCAAGCCAGTTTGGCTGTGCCACTTCTTCAGGTACAGGGCAGTTTGGTAGTGCCCCAGCTGAGAGGCCAGGGCTCTTCCATGCGGGGCGACCTCTGGCTGCCCCAGCAGTGGCTTGAGCCTGCTGACTCATCACAGGAAGATGAAAAGGCAACTTCTGCTTCAGCAGTAGTAACACCTGAAGCCCAAGCAAATGGTGACAAAGCAACTGCTGCTTCAAGAGCAGCATCACTGACAGTCCCATCTGATGATGACAAGGTGATTTTGGCTGCAGCAGCAACAGCATCGCCCAGAAAGAGAATGCAAGCGGCCATGGAAGCAGTGAGGGCAGCTGAGAAGGCAGTACAGGAAGCGACTGCGTTGGCGCCAACAAGGTATGCAAATCTGCTACAGTGCAACACGAATATGCATGTTGATGGTCTGCTCTGCGTGAGAAGAAGCAGCAAACAGGCAACGCTGTCAAGCATGTACAAAAGGAATTGTGAGTAGAAGCACCAAGGCATGCTTTCCGTATACACAAGCAAAACAAGATTGTTGGAAGCACAGCATTGCTAGCCCATGGCAATCCTGTACAAACAAAATGTGTGCAACGCGATTTTTGCTGTCTCTGATGCAGCTTTGCTAAATGCGCAGGTGATTTTGTGCTGTTCTCAAGACGCTGGACAGCTTGGGTTTCTCAGAAAAAGCAGATGACACAAGTCTTGTTGGTCATCAATGCAGATTGATGAGAAAAGCTGACTGATCACTATGGTGCAAGCAGAGATCTAGATCTAGCTCAGACGGTACGGTTTTGACACATCAGCATGGAGCGGTCTCAAGATCTCTTTTGTCTACGTGTGCAAAGCTACATAAATGAATAGGACAGTGTTCAAGGCTCCGCACAAAGCCTTCCATGCATGTCGCAGTAAACAATCAGCTGTTTGCGGAACAACCATCCATCTGAATCAAGCAGCCACTACTGTTATTTCCTGCACTAAAAAGACATTCATGCTAGTCTCAGTTGTACAACAAATCCTTCTGTGTGTTTGAGACATGAAGCAGCTTCTATCAAAGTTGTGTTTGGTCTTGATGGTATACAGTGTTGGTATGCCACAGCAGGGTACACATCAACTTCCAAGGTTTGTTGTGACCTTCTGACTGACTACAAGTCTAACCAGAAGATGAATTGTCTTCTCCCCTTGCAACCCTGTTGGGCAAAATAACGTGGAGCCGTCATTGCTCTGAGCTGACTTGCAAGGTGCAATTGAAGGATGTGGACAGCACATGGTCAAAGAGCCCGTCAATGCTAGATTGCTGAAGGGCTGCTTTCCATTGGAGGCACAGGTTCAGTCCTCATGACACCAATACAAAAAGGTCCGCGATGGTCCTCTGAAAATGTTTTTGCCAAGTCAGACAGGCATGCAGCACGACCCCAAAATGGCAAAGGTCTGATGCGAGACCCTGCAAGATCTGGCCTTGAAACTCGTTGTGCCTTTGTCCTTGCCAGCAAAGTCAGTTCTGCTTTGATATACGGCAACTCACTATTAAGAGCAAAAATGGTGAAGTCATGTGAAGGGCTGCATTGGCCTTCCACTTCAGGTTGTGGTCCCACATACAGCCCAACAGTATCACCTGTCAACATCAGTCACATGAAAACACAGCTGCAAACCCAACTGCACAAATTGCCACTCACTTGCAGAGCATTCGGACTCACCATTGGGTTCATCCCGCTTGATCATTAGCTGAAGGTCTGAGTCAGGAAATGCAATCTGCTTGGACTCCTGGGAGTCTGGCATCATGATATTGTCCAAAATGCGAATGTGTCTGTTGCCGTGCGCCTCAGGATGCGGCTCTGTGTTGTGAAGGTGCCGGTGCAAAGCTTTACGCAGCAAGAGGTTCTGATTGGCATGTCTTTCATTGAGGAGGACCTTGAGCAAAATGGCAAACTCTGTAGATCCCATCAGTGTGACATCCAGAATATCTGAAATTACATCTTCTGGAAGAGCTGCATCTTGCAGGACCTGTAATACTTGCAGCTCAACGAAGGCACCACGCTGGGGATGATGTAAGAGGGCTTTCAAGTCTCGGTCTGTCTGGTAGAAATAGCTTGCAATGAGCTGTAGACTGTACGAATGAAGTGACCATGATTCTTTGATCAACGCATTGGCAATGCTGTCTAGCAGAGCAGGGAGGCCTAAGCATTCTGAGAATTTGGCGAGGCAGGGCATAATCCTTTTGTTGAATGGTTTCATCATATGTGCTGCATTGCTCAGGTATTCAATGCAAGTCTGCTCCAAAGCCTCAAACTGCAACATACAACTTGACAAGTCAATTTCTCTACTTGCAATGTGTCCTGGCATGCAGACCCAGAGAGCAAGGGAGAGCAAGCGCTGCCTTGAATGACATTTTGCCTTACCCCAATAGCATTGGCAAGAACAAGGACTGACTCCACGTTTGATGCAGCTAGCGTGATCTTGCCAGATAACATGCCAGTGACAGATGTTTGCACTATTGCCGGGTCTGTGACCACAGGTACAACTGCCTGTAATGTTGGCTGCCAGGCATCACGTTCTTCCATCAACTTCTGACCCCATCCACTGCACAGTCACACAACCATACAGCCAAACATTGCTGACTGCAGTGCATCATGACCAGCCATACACTCATTCAACAAGGTAATCAGACCCGCAGAACGCGAAATCGGCATAGCTCATGCATGTGAACTCTTCTGGCTTGCTGGCATCGCCAATGAGCTGTACTGGAAAGAACAGCAGCTTGCTTTGAGTCCTTGATTGATCTTGCCACCAACTGCAGTAGGACGGACTGCATCCGCTGGCGATGCAGCATGTTGTCTCGGGCAATGCTTCACTCCATTCCTCTTGCATGCATGTTAACAGATAAGGCTCGTGGCAGCTCTGACGCAACGCCGGCGAGTTCGAGTGGAGTGCCTCTGCTTCTGTCGCCATGCTTTCTGCGATGCTCTGCAGTCTTTGCTACAGACATATATGACGGTGTGATGTCTGCCGTCACCGCTCAAGTTGATCCACTTTTCAGGTCTTATAGCTTGAGCGGTCAGATTGATGCAAGTCAGCAGCATGTCATCACGCCGCCTGAGTCATGTCTGCGTTCTGGACGCCTTGGACTTGACGAGACCGCTCCCCAGCTTTGCGGATTTCTTGACGATGGAGCGATGCCGCAATCAAAGCGAAGTCGCCAGGCGGTGTCTTTCAGTCTGTGCAGCACACTCTGTCCGGATTGCAGAGTCACAAGCTTGATGGCAAGCTATGGTGCTATGGCAGCACTTGCTTCATATCAGTCAACAGGTGCAATGCAAATGTGCAAAGCAAAGCCTATGCAACGAATGGAACTTCTGCAGCATGCTGCTTGGGTGCTGTACAGCACAGCGGCTGTTCATGATGGTGTAAGTGTGTGCGATGCCACATCTCCGACAAGACAGCTAATGGCACAGGCAAGGATAAGAGGCCAGCAGGACTTGGTCTACAGAAACCTGTACCTTGAGGCATTGCTCAAGCTTCTCTGTACAAATTGCTGCAATCCTGTCCACATGCATTGCTGAATGTCTTCAGACACTCTTTCGCCCAAGATCAGCAAGCTTCTCTGTAGCTACCTTCTCAAGCCCTTGAGCACTCAACTGAGCGGGCCGAGAAGCCTGCTGATGCACAGCAAGAAGGTGCAATCAGTTTGTGCAGTCTCATGCTGGCCTTGCAGCCTCTTCAGACTGCAGCATTGCTGGCATATAACGGTATGCTGACCAAGACGCATGATCATATGGCCACAGACTTGCATAAGCTCTTCTCAGATGCTTCGCAAACGCCTTTGCAGGTGAGCAAGTAGTAAGCAGAAAGCGAGAAGGGGCATGTTGCACCAGTGATTGAGCTACAAACTCTTTACCCGGCACCACTGCAGCTGCAAAGGCAGCTGTGCTGGAAGAAGCTGATCTTAGTCATGCGTCTTGAAGACTATGCCACGCTGTTTTGGGGTAACAACTGGGTTACAAAGTGTTTTTTCCCTGTCTTTGGTTGAATTTTTTGGTTTGATGTTGTTCTGGCTACAAGCCTTCATGATCACGTGTGCACAGTGTAGCTGGAGGCTCTTGTGTGACCATGTTCAACCTCCAGTTGCACTCTCTCTTGAGCCCCACACAAGCTATGACATAATCAAGCAGCTGAAGTGCAAGTTGCGGGGTCTGCTTTGTTGCACAAAGAAATTGTTCAGCTGGTCGCTGCACTACTTGCTGCCTCTGGCCACGCACTTGTGCAGCAGCTGAGCACTGCTTTAAGTGGAAGCGCAGCCATCGGACATGATATAACAGTTTGCAGCGTTGACTGGTCATTGCTGCAGTGCATGGCTCATCCTGAGCCATGCGGGGAAGAGGAAGGCTGCCGGCAGCGGCTGTGCTTACAAGGGAACACTCCAACAGTGAGATATGCACGCTACCTTGCTGGGATAGAATTAGTCCGTTACACATGATGCCTTCATGTGCTGTCGTGGAAGCTTTGTTGCCTCTTATATGCTTTGCCTAAGCAGCATGACAGTGAAAGCAGCAGCAGCAAATTCCTGACAGCAGCAGCAGCAGCAGCAGCAGCAGCAACAATGCAGCCTGGACTGAAGTTCATGAGCTGTGGTGGCGGTGAAGCAATACAGCCACAGTGCACACCAAAACAATTCCACGTTGACAAGTATTTGTTAAACTTGCCAAGTGTTCTCACAGGCGTTGCTAAGCTATGCACTGTGCATGCAGCTTCCTATTTTGTTGCTGTGCCAACTGTAAGAGCTGAATCACGCCAAACTTCCCAGCACCCAGCACGCTAGGTGTTGCATGCAGTGTGTGACAACTCTTAAACTTGAGTTGCAGTTCAATTGGTATTGCTGCTCACCTGTGACATCTCCAGCGCAGAGAGGCTGCTCTTGAAGGCTCCAATTGGCTTTAGCCAGACACCAAGTGTGATTGCATGTGCCAGCAAGGTATGTAAAGAGCTGCTCTTCCAGGTCATGCATGCCTGTGCATGCTGCCTTGCCACCGGTTGAAGACCTGTTCCTCTTCTTGAATGGTCAAGTTCTCTCAAGTTCCTACTCGACTGCCCGCAAGCAGAAGATCCTTACGAAGAGCAGTGCAGGCACTGCAAGTTCAAATCTCGGAACGAGCCTGGCAAACTTTAGCTGATGTAATGTGGTTGATGTAAACCTAGTAGCTTTGATGCGTTTGCCGTGAAGCACAGGCTTTTGCCTGGCAGGCAAAGTCTTCAATCAATATGCCTGCCTCAACGCCTATGATACGAAGAGCAAATATGTGCACGAGATAGGCAAAGATAGAGTGCTGATAAGCACGACTCGATTTTGATGGCTGGTGCATGGCGTGCGGAGCCATGGCCGTTCGTACATGGGTCGTAAGCTGCATTTCATGCTGGCTGATCAAGATGCTCGAGATACTGGGACCAATAGGCTGCTTGAGCTTGGCATCCGGCAGCAGCTACATCGGCCCCTACATTGGACTCAAAACACAATGATATGCTTCTGTATCCTGTCTTCCATCACTTGCATTACTGGTAAGCTCTTTGACACTGTCCTGCTTTGTGCCTCAGGTCTTACGGACAAACACTGTGAGACTATACTTCAGACCTAAGTGACAGAGGAATGCAGTTTTGCCTGAATGCATGTCATGCCAGTCTTGTGGCTTGTGTGCAGGAGTCTACAGTCAGGGGCTGACATATGGAGGGCCTGTGGTGCTGGTGTGGGGATGGGTCTGCGCTGGGATGTTGCATACCTTGGTTGGGCTTGCCATGAGCGAACTGGCTTCAGCCTTTCCAGTCTCTGGAGGGCTGTACTTCTGGTCTTTCATGCTAGCGCAGAAGCATGGAGCTTTTGCCAGCTGGATTGTTGGCTGGATCAACCTGTTAGGTGTGCATCACAAGCAAATAGCCAGCACGCATGTGTTCATTTCATGTTAAATGCATGACAGAGTATGTTGGCAGCTCCTACAATCAAGGCTGCTTATTGCTGCAAACTTACAGCTAACTTCAGCAGCCACTGCGCATGGCTGAAGCTGCTGCATTGAGTGTCAACTATGCATGCAGCAAAACTGTCAAAACTCGATGGCATGAAATTGCGATGACATGTCTTGGCACTTGTTTTGGCGCAGCTGATTGTGACTGTGGCAGAGTGTCAAAGCTTGTGAAGCATGTACAATGTGTGTGCTTGTGATGTGCGTGTTTGATTGGGTTGAAGCAATCAATATGATTGACTTTGTTATTTCAGGGGTGTCAACGCTCATATAAATTGACAGATCCTTGTCAAAGGATTTGTCCCCAATTCACAGTCTGCTTATGCTCAGTCGCAAGTGCTGTATTACCGTATGTGCTGACACATCTGATTGTGAATTGTCTTGCTGCTATGCAGGTCAGATTGCTTTGGTGTCTGCATCAGTATACACCTGCGTGGAGATTCTGGCTGGCTGTCTCTTCACAGCAACTCGCGATCAGTTCGGACGCGGATACTACCCAAGCCTCACTATGGTACATTGAATTCTCTTGCTGACGACTGCGCTGATCATGAGCCCTTGCCTTGCATCATCTTTGCTCAAAACAGCAGTGCATGCATGACAAATTGCTTGAGGTCACACAGTATGCATTGTGTGGTCACAAGCACATGTGTTGAACACTGCATGCATGATAGTGTGAGATACTTGGCAGTCAACTGTGTACAAGGACCTCTCTGCCCTCCATCTCCGATATAAATGGTCTAGGTTAGCACACGTTCAAAATGCTTGGAGACAGTTGATTGCTTGTGTACGTACCTAGATGGGCCTGCTGAGCCTGCCTAGCCCACGTTTACAATGAATGAATGAAAGAATGAACGAGAATGTGTGTCTCATGCACAGCATGCCACAGTAGCAAGCCAAAACAACTCAGACGACGCTACATGCTATCAAGCAGAAGTATGTTGCAGCACGCTTAAGCTCTGGTTCAGCATCAAATCTGAAACCACTTCACATGTAGCTTGCAGCAATGGCAACAACACGGCTGCTCCTTCTTCATGGACAAGAACCAGCAACGTTTGACATCGGACTGAGATTGCTGTTGACTTGCAGCAACTTTACCTCTATCTGGGCTTGCTGCTTGCAAATGGCATCATCAACTCCGCGCCTCTAAAGGTTTTGGCAAGAGTCGCCAAAGTTGGTGTTTTCTGGCATTTCATAGGTCTGTTTTTCTGCTTTGTTTTGGTTGAACCGCCCTGCGCAACAAATCATGTGCTTGCCTGCCCTTATGTTTTAGAATCCTGCCAGATTGACAGCGTACTGCATGCAAACATGTGTGCTTACGATATGTGCCATCTCAGGAAGTGTCATGCCTCAAGAGGAAAAGATACAATTTGGGCCACATATGCCTGGCACCAGTGCAAGAGTTTGTACTGTTTAACTTTTGGGATTGTGATCACAACTGTCCTCACCATCGTTCTTGTCATGACTGGCATTGGCACTGCAGTGACTTCTCTTTGTACTGAGGGCTGTGATTCCCAAGAAATTTGTCCTTGTATTGACTTGTCCGCACTCAGAGGTGCCACTGCAGTCAGAGTGCAATGATTGACCACCAATTGCATTGTCCTTACAATGAGAATGTGCATACACCGAGCCACTGTACTGTACTGTACTGTACTGTACTGTACTGTAGCATCATTATCATGACGATGGCTGATTGGTCACTGCAGGGGTGCTTGCAATGACAGCCATCATGCTGGCAGTGGCTCCAAAACAGCAGACCTGGATCTGGGTCTTCACAGATTTCAAGGTGACTATTGCATGTCAGAGCCTGTCAGCATTGTGAGCGCCATCGTTGCTGTTGTGGTCCCACGACACACTTGATCACGACATTGCTGATCATTGGTCACTGCTGCTGCACTGGAAGCCGTTGTCAAACAGCTAAATTGCCCTCATTGCACTGAATTGCGTGCCTTTTACAGTTTCTGTGCAATATTAGCCTTGTCTGTTGATCAAGCCATGCCTCAATGCAGTGGCAAAGGCATGATAACCCAAAATGTGAGGAGACTTTTGACAGCGCTACCTGTCAAAACAGCTGACAAGTCTTTCCTGTTACTCCCAAAGCTCGATGCCCTCTTCAAGTGTTTGCAGACTGACCCCTCATCCAGCATTGAAAGCAACGCATATATAGCGCTAGTAGGCCTAGCAGCAGCCAGCTTCCCTCTCATGCGTTATGACTCAGCTGCGCATGTCATAGAGAAGACCAAGTCAGCACATGCTGTTGCTGACAGATGCATGCCATGGACCTTGCCGTCTGTGCTCCCAGTTTTACTTGTCTTTTTCGTGGCTGCAGAACGACCCCTCAATTGACACAAAAAGCAACACCTATGTGGCACTAGTAGGCCTAGCCGCAGCCAGCTTCCCTCTGATGAGCTGTCCCTCTGTTGCCCATCTGGTCGAGGAGACCAAGTCAGCACATCCTGTGGCTGGCAGATGCATGCCATGGACCTTGCTGTCTATGCTCCCAGCTTTACTTGTCTCTTCTGTGGCTGCAGACTGACCCCTCATCTAACATCAAAAGCAACGCCTATATAGCGCTAATAGGCCTAGCAGCAGCCAGCTTCCCTCTCATGGGCTATGATTCTGTTGCCCATTTGATAGAGGAGACAAAATCAGCAGATGCTGTTGCTGGGCGGTGCATGCCCTGGGCCATCGGGGCAAGCTTCTTGACGGGCTTGGTTTACATCCTTACCCTCACAGTATGCATACAGGTCAGCTCTTTTCAGTGACCCACATGACTGTTCAGTAGGCATCACGATGTTGTCCAGAAATGTATGCTTGAGGTTTGGGCAACCAAGATCCAAATGTCAAGTAGACACGTGAGACATTAGCTGACAGATAAAATCAAGTCAGCAGATGCCTTTGCTGGCAGATGCATGTCCTGCGCCATTGCGGCAAGCTTCTTGATTGGCCTGATCTACATCCTCACCCTCACTTTTTGCAAACAAGTCAGCTCTTTGCTCTTTGTTAACAATCACTGCACTTCGCAGCATAGTTGCTCTCAGTGTGAGCAATACAAATGCAGCTGTGTAGCGGGCACTTTTGGGAGCTAACAACTGACTACACTGCATGCATGTATGCTGTTTGCAGTCATCTGCGACGTTCTTGAGAAGCCTTGCAATGGCTTGGCCACTGGCTGCATTGGTCATTGCACGCTGTCCTGATATGTGCCACCGTTTCTGAGCCATGCTTGCAGACGTTCTAGACTAAGGGAATGTCCAAGACCCCATTGTGATGACAAAGGACAGCAATGACGACCTGCACCACATGTCACAACAGGTTGAGGATCAGACAATGTCCTCATCATTGGTTTGCTGTTGCAATTCATCTGCTGGATGAGTTGGCTTCGGATGAATGGTATGACGCAAACTATCTCTGCAGTCGTCGACAGCATTGTGTACCGTACAGGACTGGGAGGCTACTACGCATCCGCCTGACCACCTAGCCATGGTCAACACGGTTGCGCTGATTGTGTGGGACATGTCTGAAGCCTGCTTTGGCTGGGGTCAATGCAGCACCCTAACGCTGCTGATGCGAGCCACATCATACATGACACCTGCTGAAGCAGAACCTGCATTCTGTAGGATTGGGAGGCTACCACGCACCCGCCTGACCACCTGGCCATGGTCAATACGGTTGCGCTGATTGTGTGGGATGTTTTTGAGGCCCGGTTTGGCTGGGGTCAATGCGGCACCCTCATGCTGCTGATGCCTTTAGGATGCGCGTTGTTTTGTGGCCTGCATGCTGGCACGTCAGCTGCAAGGTGAGTCAATGAATGCATCAATGCCAGATTCAACGCAACTCTGCCCTTGAAAAACAAGAAAAGTAAGCACAAAAGGTTCTGCTGATGCCTCTAGGACGCGCGCTCTTTTGTTGCCTACATGCTGGCGCCTCAGATGCAAGGTGAGCCAATAAGTGTGTAAGTGCCACACTAAATGCATCTTTGCTTTTCCGCAATAGGCAAAAGCAGAAAACTTCATACTCACTTTCAGTGTCTGACTGCTTGCTGAGAGGATGCCATATGATGTTTCTCGAGACAGGGCAAGATCAATTCTTTCTGTTTGCTGTTGGCCAAAGTTGCTTGTTTTTGTGCTGGGTTCAAACTTTGTTAGGTGCTGATACTTAATTTCAGTTGCTTGGTGACAGGATGCTGTATGGTTTCTCTCGGGATAGAGCAGTCCCCTTCTGGTGGCTGTGGACCAGAGTTGATGATCAAGGAGTCCCTGTTCATGCAGGTGCTTCACCTTGCTTCCTTTCTTGCTCCCTCCTGCCCAGTCAGTCACTCATGCACTCAATTTTGATTTTGCTGACCTGCTTGCCTGCTTGCTCATTGAAACGTTTTTTGCTTACTTGCTTGCTCATCCAATCACTCACTCGCGCCTGATCGAACTGCGTACCATCCTGTTTATCAAGTCACTCAATTGCTCGTTTGATGACTCACTCGCTCACTAGCTCATGCACTCGCTGTCTTTCCTATCATTCACTTGCTCGCTCACTCACTCACTCACCCACCCACTCACCCACTGCTCCACCAACTCAGTCGTCCACTCACTCACCCACCCATACACTCACTTATTCACTTATTTATGTTTGTTCCCCCTTTGCTTGCTAGCTGGTGATTCACTCATGCAGCATTTGGTTTCACACATGCAGCATTTGGTTTCACATGCTCATGCTGCATCTGTCAGATATCAAGTCAAGCCTTTGCATATCACAGGTTCTGCAGACAGTCATATTCACCAGTCCTGAAAGGCCTGTTGTTGCCATTGCGTGCAACATACATGGTCAAGATTGCCACCAAGTCAGCGCTGCAAACAAGAATATGAGCAGCTCTCACCAGCACCTGCCAAAGGCTGGTCTGTCAGGAACTGCTTGAAGAGGAGACTGCACTTTATCTTTTCCAAGCCCAGGCTGACACATGCTAGTGTGTGCATTGTGGAGTCACCTTTGCCACATTCCTCATGGGCCTATCGTCAATGGCAAGGGCAATAGCTTCTGGCACTCGCAGAAATCTTGCATGACTCAGATTGTGAATCCTGTTCCTCAAGCCCATTCTGACATGTGGCAGTGTGCATGCAGTGTGGGGCATCACCTTTGCCACTTTTCACATGGGCTTGCCGCTGATGGCAGGGGCAACAGCTTTTGGGACTTGCACTTTCATCTGCTGCATGTTGCAAGCTGTATCCCCGTTTCCTGAAGCAAAGTCTGACACATGGCAGTGTGTGCAGTGTGGGGCATCACCTTTGCCACTTTTCTCATGGGCTTACCGCTAATGGCAGGGGCAACAGCTTTTGGCACCTGCAGCTCCATAGCAACAGCTGGCCTGTGCATTGACTATGCCCTGCCCATTGGGTTCCGCCTGTTCCTGGCTGGGGACAGCTTTGAGCCTGGGCCTTTCACTATGGGCAGGTGAGCCTTCCACTAGCAATCTCAGCTGCCTGCACTGGGTCCAACTGGAATTGCGTACATGCATCACAAATGCGTGCAAAGTGTAGGTCTTCTGTCCCACACCCTGCCCATCGGGTTCCGCTTGTTCCAGGCTGGGCATAGTTGTGAGCTTGGGCCTTTCACTACGGGCAGGTCAACCTCTCACTGACAGCTGCTTGTATGATGCCTCTTTAAGCTTGTCTTTTGCATCATGAAGGCATCATGAAGGGCCTTTTGCTGCGGGCAGGTTTGCATACCACTGATGATTCCAGCTGCTTGTGTTTGCTTGTCCTCAAGCTTGCCGCCTACACCACAAAGGCATGCTGACTGTGATGGCTTTGAGCCTGGGCCTTTCACTGTGGGCAGGTCAGTCTTCCCTTAACAGTTTCAGCTGCATGGACTGGTGCCTCTCTGCTTGCCAACTACACTATGAAGGCATCATCCCACTGTGGGCAGGTTTGCATACAACCAATGATTCCAGCTGCTGGTATTTGACCATCTCCAAGCTTGGATGCATCACAAAGGCATGCTGGTTGGGGACAGCTTTCTGCCTGGGACTTTCAATGTGGGCAGATTTGCTTTCTATTGGCAGTCTGAGCTGCTTGTGTTTGCCCATCCTCAAAGCTTATTGCTTATTAGTTGTGCCATGAATGCACTCAAGCCTCTTTGAACATGGTCTGTTTACTGAACTGCCAGATTTAAAAGATGTCAACGTGACCTTTTAGTCAAGACTGTCATCACATTGGTGTCCACCTTGAGCAATGCGTTCTGTGTGCAGATGGGGGCCTCTGGTCAGCTTGGCATCATTTCTTTGGCTCATTTTTGCAGCTGTCATCTTCACTCTGCCCACCAGATTTGCAATCACTGGAGGAAATTTCAATTATGCTCCAGTGGCTGTTGGTGGAGTTTGCCTTATTGCCACATTCGCATGGGTGCTGTCTGCAAGCAACTGGTTCAACGGACCCAGGATTGATGTTGACAACTCTGATGCTGTGAGGACAAAATATTGGATTACGGATCCACCAAGGAAAGGTTTGGCAGCAGGAACTGTGAGGCTATCTCGACAATGAAAAGCAACTCTTCCAGCAGATCACTGATGCAAATTGCTTTGCATTGTTGATACCAATGCTTTGGGCATGAAAGTACTTGTTGTCTGCATACAAAAAGCAAGCTTTGGCACCAAAACAGCAGGTGCCTGGCGCAATTTGAATAAAGCGCAAAGAATGGTACTGAAATCTGGAACAAAGAAATGCATTTTCAATTTGGGCTTTGTCGTAGCACTATGATTCCTAGTGCCAGTGTGCTCTGAGGGTTGACATTTGTCTGATGAGATGATACATGCAAAATGGCAGGCGCCTTTTGCATAAGCTGGCTATGCAGCTGAGCTTTTCATTTGTATCTCTGGCGTCTGATTTTAGCCAGGGCTGTCTGTATTACTTTCTGTCTCACCTCTGCTGATTGAATATTGCAAGCATGCGCACATCTTGATTTTTTACAGACCGAACTGTGATCAGGCTTTGTAGAGTCTGACTGTACTGTGAAGTGACTGATAACTTTTGGTACACGGACTTACTACGCTTGAAAACAGATGACTCTTGACTTCTTTTAGGTTAAACTGGCTGCAATATGCCAGCGGCACGTGTGTGTACAGCTTTGCTATGCCATAGTGAATAGTACCTGAATGTTTTTATCGACCTTTGACTCATGAACATACTTTTGAAGATCGGACTGTAGGGACCATTTGCTTACCGTCTCCTTTGTCATAATGCTTGAGACACGGGTCGCACAATCACCAGATATACATGTGTCTTTCTGACTGGAAAGGCATGCTTGTACATTCCTGACTCTGTTTGTAGCCGGACAGCATTAGCTTCAGACAGTTATTGGTGCATGTTGGACTCATGTTTAGGCAAGTAAATGCGCTAAGACTCGGTGTCTTGTTATATTTGCTTCAGGATTAGGCAACATGGCTGATGTGATGCAACGGCTCAGGCGAGTATGATTCAATTTGACTCTTGACAACTGAGTCGACGTGCTCTGACCAAACTGTGCAAGCAAAATTTGTATATCACAAACAATCAGCATTGCCGCCACTGGCTTGACAGAAATGCGCAATGTTTTGTCTCTGACGATGTCAAAATGAGACCTTGATCATGAACGCTGATTGTTCGGCCCACATGACTGTGCGGCTTGTGCTGAATCTACTTGTCCACTGCTTCGACATGACCGCCTACTTGCCACATCAAACTCGATGCACAAACACATCATCAGGTTGACGTACTCTGAAAACAGCCTTGCGAAGAAGTGACAATACCATTGGCACAATCGCGTGGAATTCAATTGTTCCAACATGTACTACTATAGATACATAATTTCTTAGGCACTTCGTTTGACCCTCACACACGAGATGTTAGCCAGACTCAAGCATTGGCAGAATCTGAGTCAGACTCTGAGTCAGAGTCTGGCATCTCTACATCTAATGCCATGTCTGGTATTTGCCAGAAGACACCTAATGTAAAGGGTCCTCTGAAATTTGCAGCATAGTGTTTTGCCAAATGTTTCGTGTAGTTTCTGACGCCACAACCCGCTCTAGATGGGGGACTAGGCAGGTTATGATTGTGAACCTGGTGTATCTCCTTGAGGTACGGCTTCTTGGTGTCAAGCGCAAAAAACACAAAACAATGTACACAATCTATGAGGAATTTTCCAGCACCTGGTTTCAAGTAAATGCCCTCTGTTTCACCGCCATCACCTGCAAAAGCAAGGCGCCTCACTATACTTGCATAAAATTTGCTCCAATGATGTTGATTGCAGTGAGTGAAAGGGCGTGTTCAAAGTGCCACATAAATACATGTGCATATACAAAGGGCACAGCTGTAACTACATAGAAAGCAGGTGACATAACAAATACAACTTGCCTTGATGACTGTGCCGGATCAATTGCAACCGCAGCTCTGAATCAGGCAATGGCAATGTTGTTTTAGGCATATCTGCATCTGGCATCATGACTTTCTCCACAATGTGGGTTCTGAAGCGTCTATTGTGCATTTTGGCTGCATCACCCTGGAGATGTTGCTTCACAGCTTTCCGCATTAGTGGAAAGCTGGCCATGCGATCCTGGTGGACAAGAATTGCAAGCAAAAATGTTGATCTCTCCCACCCCCATGAGCTCAACTTGTAGCATGGCTGAAATGTCGCTGTCAAAGACATTAGCAGCCTCTAGTAACTCAAGAACTTGTAGCTCTGAATAGGCTCCGCGATCAGGATCATGTAGCAGCGATTTGACATCTCGCTTAGTCTTATAGAAGTGCTGCACTACGTAAGCCAGGCTGTCCATATGTCCTTCCCATGGTCGAGTCACAAGACAAGAAGCCATCTTGTCAAGTAGCTCATCAAGACCCAAATGTTCAGCAAGACCTATGACGCATTGCAAGACTTGTGTCTGCATTTTCCATGTTGTTTCGGCAAGGTATTTGATGCAAGCTCTCTCCAAAGATTCAAACTGCAGCAACACAGCAACAGTTTGGATTGCCATCAGCTACAAGACCCTGCCTTGTCGCGCATCAGCACTTGCTCACCCCAACAGCGTTGGCAAGAACCAAGACTGGCTCAATGTTTGCTGCAGACAAGAGGATGTTGCCGCCCAGTATACCAGCCATACACTGTTGCACAATCTCTGGGGCTGTAAGGACAGGCAAAACCGGCACCAGAAATTGTAGTGTGCCATCGCGATCATCAACCAGCTTTTGTCTCCAATTGCTGCACGTCACAAAAAGTCTACAGCAGCATGTACCATGAGCGGAAGTGCAAGCTATGTTGATGTGACATGCGCAGCATGCAACAACACACCTGCAATAGGCCAAGTCCCCCAAGCTCACTGAAGTGAACAAATCTGGCGTACTGGCATTGCCAACAAGCTGGGCAGGAAATAATGTCAGCTTGCTGTTTTGTGGCGCCTGCTTCTGCCACCAGCTGCAATACGCTGAACCTCGCCCGTTTTTTACAGAAACTCTGACCTCAAGCAGGGCTGAGCATAGATCTTGTGGGTCGCATTGCGCCAAGAATGGGTTGTGGACGGCCTGTTGTGTAGCAAGAGTGGCACTTGCTGAACACGAGTCTTCAGGCAAGTCTGCTGGGGCCTTGTTGCAGCCTTGGCTGGCATGATCAGCCGGTGACTGAGTTGGTGCTGGGGACGCTAAGGTTTCTACTGCGAGCTTTTGGCGCTTTGCCAAGGGTGACCCATTTATCACGCCAGCGCAGCGTCCTTGTGTTTCCAACACTTCGGATGGCAGCTGCCTGTCAGCACTGTCTGACACAACAGGCTCTCAGAAGCTAGATCACGGCCTGAGTTTCGGATGATGCTGCTTGCCGACGATTCTGTGTCCCGCGATGACTGAACGCGCTTCTCACTAGTCACCCACACAAGCTCGCGACACTGGGATGCAAGGCGCGCTTCACCAATTCGCTGCAGCAAAGGCCAGAGCAAAGGCCTGAGTGTATCCTCCAAGGCCTGCCCCTTGCCTCCCCCCCCCCGACCCAGCCCACCGACCAACACCCACCATGCTTGCAATATTGCCCATTCAAGCGCTTCTGTTCAAGATCAGAGCCAAACAAAAAGACGTGCGCTCGGAGCAGCTGCAGATAAGAAAAGCAAAAGCTGTAAACAAGCTGCGTCGTATGTCCATTACACTCAACAACGCTACTAGTACGAGGTCAGCACACTGCAACATTTTGCGTAGCTCTACATTTGAGAGAAAGTTTGTCTCAATGAGTCCCTTTGAGGATCATTTCTCAGCATTCTTGCGCCAGATGTGCAAAACACGAAAGAAGACCAGTGCCAGGAACAGCTGAGCACTGGCAAGCCATAACGCTTTCACAATGCCAACAGCAGTCATGTGCATGCAAACTGCATCAGGCCTGTGAGCTTTGTTTGTACCAATGTGGACCTTGGCCTGATACATATGGCATAGCTGCACCCTATGTAGCATGCACTTGGCAAGTCCGGCCTACACACGCATAAAGGGTTCCTGGATACTTATGTGAAATCATGCAAGAGGACCTGAAAACACCTGAAACACACAAAATAGCAGCTGATCTCGAGGTCCAATGAATGATCCCCAGCTGAATTTCTCTGCTCAAGCAGACTGTTTTGCAAATTTTCTCCATTTTTGCAAGTCAGCTGTGAAGCACGACAACAAGCAATGAAGTGCTGAGTATGAAGCTCAGTTGAGGCTAGTTAAGAAACTGTCGGCTGACTTCAGCTCCACAATGTCAATCTTCTGATTACAGATCACCGACAAACAACTCAGTGTGTCGCAACAATAACAGCTTGCAGTTGGATGTTGTTAAAAGTCCCATGGAAGCAATAATGACACTAAGCAATGTATGCTGTGTTTGCCTAACTGCAGCACAACAACACATAAGCCACGATATTAGCTGGTTTGACACTTATGGGCTGCTTGATGCTGCACCTAAAACTAGTATACTGCTGAAGTGCTGCAGAGCTCCAACGTGATAGCTTGTGACAACAAACCCACCAATCAATACTTTTGCCAGACCGACTTTTGCTTTGTGATTTCCCAGCTAATGCAGAGTATCAGGATCGCTAGAAGGTTCAGATACCACAGCTTGTGCAATCCAGTTGGACTCAGATTCCATGGGTATGTCAACAGTAAAACTTGCCCCATGAGCATTGGGTTGATTCACAGCCATAACAATTGTGGAGTAGCAACATCACAAGACAGGAAACCTTGCAGATCGCTTCAAACATCTGCAAGTTATGTTTGCAGCCTATACGCAGGTAATTTGAGCAATTTGATAGAAGCTGTGCAAAGTTAGAGTGCGATTATGCAGGTCTAGTCATGCATTTTGCTGCTCAAAGTCTGGCTCATACAGTCAAGGTACCAGAGCTGGATGCCGAGACTATGCCCAACAGCACAGCATGACTCGCGCCCCCACATCCGTGCTTTGGAGCACGCAGGAGCTCCCGCTGACAGTGTTTGCATTCGACTAGAGTTGCAGGCAGCGGCCAACCTGTACTATACATATTGTACAGCGCCAAGATCGGGTTCGGAGGCAACGAGGGTCGAACTCAACCAGCTGCCCGCCCGCTCAGCTCTGTTAAATAGATCAGCGCCCCTGCAGCCCAGTGAACGTGCGCGCAGTTTCCGTGTCGTATTAGGTAGCATTTGCTGATTCGCTGCACAGTGAGACCAAGAATGCAGAGTCACGCAAAAAGCATGGCGACAGCTGATCAGGGCGAGGCAGATCCCTTGCCCGTTCCGCCGCAAGCGGTGCACAACTCTTTCTTTTCCAAATGTAACCAGAAATTGCTGGGCAACGCCCTAGCAGAAAGAACACGCAGCGTTGCCAGCGGCTGGACCCCCGCATATTATCAGTGGTGGCTAGGTCAGTCGGCTCAGAGCAGTCTCTTTCCTGTAGGAGATGCCAGCGCGCCACATCTGTTTACTCCCATGACTCACGGAGATTCAGCATTTAGCACGTAAGTGCTTGTCTGCAGCGTGCTTCAAACGCAGCTTTGCAGCTGTCGAATCAGTTGTCAGTTCGTGAAAGCTTGTCTGTGCTTGCACAGGCAATGGCTCCACAGGCTAATCAAAGACCACGCACATCAGGAGATAACCCCAGTCATCTTGCCTGTTCTCACACAGAGCCAAGCATTGTGCGTCAAGCAGTGACTGGTCTGCTATCAGGGCAGATCAAGCTGTCCTTAGCAAATGTCGGAGCCATTCTTGTTCTTGCCAATGCTACTGGGGTATGCATCAGCATGATGAGCCCATATTCGACCTTCTTTCTTGTCCTGGCAAACACCTCATTGCATCATATCAAGCCATAAAGCGAGCAACTTGTCTTGATGCAGATTGAATGTTTAGAGGCAACATGCGTGACTTTCCTGGGCACAAGAGTACATCAGATGACGATCAAGTCTTTGCTGTGCTTGTTCAAGCTTGGGGGACACCTAGGTCTCCATCTGCTGGTCCTAAGCACAGCCAATGGGCTTGTAACATTGCCTTGGGAGCAAAACATGCAAGCTTTAGGACACATGGCCAAAAGTTTGGACAAAATGGACAAGGAGAGATTGAACAACTTCGTACATCATCCTGAAAGGGGGGCTTACTCTGAGTTGCAAGTCTTGCAGTTGTTGGAAGGCATTGCATTGGCTGAGAACGATGTGGCCGCGTATGTTGGCATAGACAATATGCAACCTCCAGAACTTGACACCCTTCTGAGGATACTTACCAACGAACAACATGCCGGTCAAAGTGTGCTACTGCGCAATGCTGTGCAGAGCCAACTGGCCAAAGCTTGCAAGCCACCTTCAGAGTTGATAGGATACACTCGTTTTGCAAACATTCACATGACAGATGCGCCTGGTGGAATTTGAAACCAGTTTCCAGACACACAACTTGACTTACTAGTCAAGCCTGATGAGGCGACAGGTATGGACTTTCACCATGACTTTGTTGTTGTTAAATTGCTCATCGAACAGGTTTTGCCATTTTATTGCCATTGTATTGAGGCTCAAGTCCAACTTGCTTGTGGATGCTAAACCCGGCTTGGCTTTTGCGTTGTTGCAGGCATGCAGGGCATGTATCTGATGCCCCGCGCCGCTCAAACCCTGAGCAGCATGTTGTCAGACTTCACGCTATTTGCATTGCATGTGGAGGTGCCTTACATAAGAGAGGCATACAACGTCAATCAAGCGGCTGTCAAGATGTGGGGGTCTGGACGTGGGTGTGGATATGCTGATCTCTTGACTACAATTGCCAAACACTACTCAGGCAATTACCGTGGCCCCTTCTGTATAGGTGTGAGGTGGACCAGCTTGAAACTGCAAACTTGACGAAGCAAGCTTGACACTGACTGCACAGCTAGCACGTTTAATTTTGCGATGGCTTCATCGATATTATGCGCTATAGTATGAGTTTGAGTTGTGATTTGTTAAGCGATTGCTGTCATCAAAATACCACACATGCAGGGTAGCTTGGCGACTAAGTGCCCATGCTCAAGGGTCCAGTCGTTTGCCTGAGATCATCACAGCCCAACGGTTGAAGAGCTGTTGTTTATGCCAGGACTCACACAATAAGCGCTCAAGCAAAAGTTGTGTTTGCATCAACCTTTTCACTGTCAGCATTGACCAAATGTTGCAACACCTAGTGTTACACTACTACTAAGCAACAGCTCCTGTTCAAAGGCCTTGAACAGATCTTTTTGTGATGTCAACTGGAAGTTGTTGCTATATATTATATGCCATGTACACATGTCTCAATTACGTCAAGGTTGACGTCAAGGTTTATGGCATGTTGCCTTGCATGCGACTCTGCTAGTGCACCCTTGAAGCTATCAAGATGATTGACTTCGTTTTGTGCATGTGACACCTATGCAGAAGGGTCCACTGTAGTTGCTTGGAAAAGCTTTAGACAATTTGGATAAATAACCAGGATCACCGATTCCAACCCCTGGCCCCAAGTCTTGCATGGCTTCATTGCCGGCATGATAAGGGTTCCGTATGTACGGCACTGCAGTGTTCAAAGCAAAAATTGTGAAATCATGCAACGCCCCAATCAAAGTGTGCTTCCTAGAGGGCATCAAAAACAAGTTCATATGCTCTTTGCCTGCAAACAACACAATCAATGATCCCAGGCATGCGACAGCTGGTTAGCCACAGCTTTGTGCATGCAAAGACAGGACTGTTGCAAGATCATCATCAATGTAGCAAGGGGTCTTACTTTCACCCGCCACCATTAGCTCAAACTCCGAATGAGGAAGACTAGTAGTCACATCCTGCTGTATGTCTACCATGTGTATGTCATCCATGAAGCGTGTATTGCTTGTTGGAATCGCTGGCTCCTTCTCGGCTTTGCGCAACAGTTGTCTCTGCACAGCCTTCCACAAAAGCACGCTCTTGCCAACATGATGTGCATTTGTAAAAATCCCAAGTAAAACGTCAAACTCTACGCTTTGTATTCCATCTATGTCAACACAAGCTGCCACGTCATCTTCACCAATGTCAATGCTCTCCAGAAGCTCTAAAACTTGCAGCTCGGAGTATGCACCCCTTGTAGGGTGATGCAGTAGGTGCTTCAAATTGTCAAGTCCAGTGCCATGCACTTGCTTGGCTATATCCCCTAAAGCTTGCATATTGCCTTCCCATGGCATCTTGAGCAACTCTTTCGCTGCGCTATCAACCAATGCATCAAGACCTATGTGCCTACCAAGCTTCACCAAGCATGACAAAGCGTCCGTTGTCATTTTAGATGCTCTAGCTTGTAAGAAGCTCAAGCATGATGCTTCCAAACTTTCAACCTATAAGAATCATCGTTTGTTGGTTTGTGCAGTTGCAAGCAGATTTTGCAAGTCTCAGCACTGCATGATTGCATCACACCATGATAGACTGCAACTTGGTGCTCACCCCGATTGCATTGGCCATGACAAGGACTGCCTCAATATTGGTTGCAGACAGTTTGATCTGCCCGCTCAGCATGCCAGCAAAGGCCTCATGAACAATGCTGGGCTTGGTCAACACAAGCAGAACTGCTTGCATTTGATGTTGTCTATTCAAGTTGTCTTCCATGGCTTTGCAACCCCATGAACTGCAGTGGCAGAGCAAAACATGATCTGGACCATCCAGCTGCAGTCCTAGAGCTAAAGCAAAATCCTTGTCAGACCTGCAAAACGCCAAGTCCCCAAAGCTCATAGGCGTGAAAAGGTCAGGCGTGCTAGCGTGTAACATACCGGATTCGAGCCCACTACTATATATTGGAGAGGACCCGAACTTAAGCTCTTAGCACCTTTCTTGTGCCCAAAAGTTCGAATCTAAGTACCGACATCTGAAGACGTAAGTCTGTTACATAGCGTCACCAATGACCCGCACCGGGAACATTGGCAACTTGCTGGGCTGCTGTGCCTTCTCTTGCCACCAAGTGCAGTATGCTGTAGTCCAGCCGCTGGCAATGGGCCACATCTCTTCTTTCAAGGCGTCTGACAGAGCTGACTGATCACATCCTGGCAAAAACGGACTGTGGACGACTTGGTCCTTTTGCGCGGCAGCGTGCTCTAGCATTGCCTCTAATGCCACTATGAGTTCATTATCGTTGCAAGCAGATATTGGACCGGCGTCTGCAGCCTTTGCTGGTTGCTCACTACCAGGCACTGAAAGCTTTTGACGTTTTGCTGCAGGCGGAGAGGGGCCGCGCTGCATTTGTAGGTGAAAGTTCAGAAGTGTGCGAGCAGCAAACTTTTTGTTTCTTGCAGAAATGACAGAAGCTTGCTCTGCTTGTCAGGGCGTCGACTGGCTAAGTGTGAAGAGATCGCACATGCAGGTCAGTCACAAAACAGAGGCAGTTGCCAATCTGTCTGTCTTGAGTGTGGGTCGCAGACAACTCGTCGTACGCAAAGCGCGGATTTGCTGCGTAGGGAGCGTTGAGCGACAGCTTGCTTCTGCAATGCAGCGTTGCGGTAGTTCGAGTTTGACTCATTGTTTGTCATTGCAAGCCGGCCCTAGCAGCGTGCATATATGGGAAAAAGGAATTACGCAACATTGCTGGCGTGTCAGCCGTAATGTTGCTGCAGCCTGTCCTCAGATATCGCTGGCCATGAGGATTGCTGGGACGTGTGGAGAGGCGCAGTCTCCAGCCATGGGGCTACGCCAGGGTTGCCCTCTCGGCGCAACCCTATTCGGTTGAGCTTCGCGGCATGCGCCTCAGGGAGCTGGTCTATGCTGATGACATTTGCTTGCTGGCAGCCAGTGCTGAGGATCTGCAAGCTTTGGTTGATGCTTTGGCTGCTTACTTTGGCACATTGCACATGGAGGTCAGCGCCCCAAAGACCAAGGTCATGTCACTTTTCACTGAGGAGGTCGCAGTCACCTCAATCACATTTGGGGGCCTGCCTATCGAGGAGCTTGACACTTTCAAGTACTTGGGCTTGCACTTTCATGCCTCTGGAGACATCGCACACCTGATCCGGCCTATCAAACACAAAGCAGCTGGTTCTTGGGCGGCTGTACAGCGCCGTCACTCTCTCTTGGAGTGCGGCAACACTGTCAACATCCATTTGCAACTGCTGCAATCTATATTGGTACCCGCCTTGCACTATGGCTGTGAGATTTGTGGCATGCACAGTCCTAGCGCAGTGTTACAGCGCAAACTTAATTGGCTCTCTGACACGTAGCTAGCATACCCTTTTCATGCGCCCCGTTACAGTGGTTTCGGGTTTAGGCCGTTTGATCTCAGATTGGAGGTCGGCGGTTCGATCCAGCGCTTCCGCACGATTGATTCCTGCTGGTCACAGGATTTGATTGACAATGATTTGGGTCTCCGCTCTCGTTGATTGATTCAAGCCCGGAGTCTTGATTTGACGGGGGGGGTAATGTTACAGGGCAAACTTAATTGGCTCTCTGACACGTAGCTAGCATACCCTTTTCATGCGCCCCGTTACACGCAGGCTCAGCTCAGCAAGCTCGTCTTGACATGCAACAGCTTTATGATTATTATCTTAGGGC